>JBAJNP010002691.1:18106-45764 GCA_036877545.1 Yasuhikotakia modesta
ACACACACACACACACACACACACACACACACTAGATGTTGACCTGCTTTCTTTCTGCTGTGGGGTAAATGTATGGCTTTCAAGCATGAGCAGGCTGGTGTTCTGCTCTGATAGCTGCTGTGAAAGACAGTACGGACAGCTTGTCTTTTGTCTTTCCTGCTGTGCTTAACCTTTCTTCGGGTGGGCCTGTAAAAAGCACTTCTGCTTGTAAAGTACAAAAAAAACACAGAATGGCAATGGTCAGATAATGGAGAAATTCATGTTATGATTTAAATGCTCTAAATGTTTAAACACAGTGTTAAACACAAATTTGCAATTAGGACACTGTTTTGGATAAACAATAATTAAAAAGCATGAGTCTTGCTTAAGAGGGATTCTGAAATCACAAATTATAGCCCTTTTTCAATTTTGCATTTAGTACAAAATAGAGATATTCCAAAGACGTCTTGACACGACTTTCAGACAAGAAATCTTTATTCTTTGCTTTTGAACAGGACATGTTTAGTATAAATCCTTCTGAGCCATTGAGATGACAAGAATTTCTTCCAGTGAAAGTTTTAATGTGTCATAAATATGCCCCTTCATGCTCATCAAATCTCTTCCTGTCCAAGTGTGTATGTGGCGTATATGTGTGAGTTAATGTATATATGCGCAGATGTGTGAGGAGGTGGAAGGAGAGAAACCGAATTTGGTTTCCTAGGAGTCCTGGTGTATCTGAATTTCATTGGGTCTGTAATATGATAAGAAACAATCACAATGTCTGTACACCAAACAACGAGAACCAATCACTTTAACTCATATTTGCCAAACTTTTACAAATATTGATATCTGAGAATCTAAAGAATGAGTGTCAATTCATCACACAGGGATGGAATCGTAACCTAAGGTTAATAGTTGGCTAAAAGGGCATCAAAATCAGTCAAGTTTAATTCTTATTTTATGGACATCCCAAGGGCAACAATACATTTTTTTTAAATAGTTCCTTATCTATTATCCTATATCTTTATTTGCCATAATCGTTGTCCCTGCACATTCAAACTTTAACATCAATTTTCCAGTTCTCTGAACTAGAGCAGAACTTTTAAACTTCTTCAGTTCACACGCTGTGAGAGATGACAAACCTCATGAGCACCATGAGCTGTGAAGACAATCAGAATAAACTTTTAATGACAGTAATCTCTCAAGGATTCA
Source organism: Yasuhikotakia modesta (assembly GCA_036877545.1). Classification (NCBI taxonomy): domain Eukaryota; kingdom Metazoa; phylum Chordata; class Actinopteri; order Cypriniformes; family Botiidae; genus Yasuhikotakia; species Yasuhikotakia modesta. The sequence goes on from JBAJNP010002691.1 coordinate 19,298, forward strand.
GTCTTATCTGTGGCATGTAACTCAAACAAACCTAGTTTTACAAAAGAAGTACTTACATAACCAAACACCAATGTTATTGTAATCATGTTTGCATTTATCATTGTTATATGTTTATATTTGTGTATGTATGTATATTATATCTATGTATTTGTACAGTGCAAAATAATTATAAAGGGGCATTGTTGTCTGTTTAGTAACTTATCTTAAACTAAACTTTTCTTTTGATATGTGTGTGTGTGTGTGTGTGTGTGTGTGTGTGTGTGTACACATACATGCACTATGAGCATGTGTGATGCACTAATATGCACTATGAAGCATTAGTTGAATAAAGACCAGACCTCAATAAGAAGGTAATGAAAAACAGGTAACCTGCTTTTTTGTTATCCTGATAGCTTTAATAAGTAAGTATATGTACGTGCTGTACGCACGGTGACATTGTGAGACGGCTGTGATTTGCCAAGACAGCGTAGGAGGAGTTATCGGAAGGCTTCAAATAACGATGACAGGACACCAATAACAATCATACATACCGAACTGACATTTAAATGACATTGTAAACATATACAACGATATATAAATATAATTAAAATTCATTATAATGCAAATGTACGGCACCCACGATGCCTACGAGAAATGCTGACTAAATAGGTAGCTCATTTCGTTCAGAGACACAGAAAAAATGTGTCTTTAAGGGTGATGGAGACGCTGTCGGTAATTCTAGGAGGAGCCCACATGCTCCGTGCGCGAGATGAGGGTCAGTTAGATGCACTTGGATTACCGGCTGCTGAACTGAAGCAACGACTGCGCTTATAAAAAACATAGTTGCCATAAAGCAGTGACGTATTTGTCTACACGATTTTTAACGAGTGGATATTTTTCCCATAAAAAACTTAATAAATAAACACGGTGTGTCATAAAGCCATCCCACTTATAGCGCTCCAGACGATGGAATTCAGTTTGAGAAACCCGGCGTGACAAAGTCAAGCGCTTAAAGGATTTACATTCACCTCCACATAACGGTAAGATAACGATTCCTTAATGCACGCTTGCTTATTATTACTATTACTATTATTATTTATATTTTGTGTTGCATTCACGCACTAATCTTTGATTTCAATGAACATAATTGTTACATTTGTGAATGAACTTTATAATAAACTGCGAACTAGTAAAATCTAGGGGATTATGAAAGTCACGGGCTTGTAAATGTAATTTAAACAGACATTGTCCAGCTGTACCCAGTCGTTACATGTGCAGTTTGCCAATGCAAACATTCATAATTTTTTACAGTCAATACATAAAGGCATTTTATTTTAATTTATCAATTACATAACCGCTATTTATCTACTTTAGACATGAGAAATCAAGTCTGATATGAGTGATTTCTGTCACCTCCAGACTGAACTATGTGTCGGCTCGGTACTGCATGGAGGTTTATGTAATGCCGCTTTGATTATGATTATGTTAATCATACACAGTCTCGTCATTTGTTGAGGGCATTGGCTGATTATATAATCCCTGTACAGAAAGCAGTGCTTCTAGGTATCTTCATGGCAGGAGGATCACACTGGAGTTGCATTTACTCTGCTGATAGGATTAAGAGACTGGACTGGAAATGATAGAAAATCAAATCATTTGTGAGATGATCAGATACTGGCTTGAAGGACAGAGAGTTGTTTTTAATCTTGAGGTCAATATGCAGAAAGAAATAGTGTTTCCCAAAGCAGTGTTTTATAAAGTCCCACACATATTTTTCTTTGCAAAGATAAGGCAGTTCCTTCCTATAATCGAACTAAAGAAAATGTAACTCTCTGAGTTGGGCTGAGAGCAAAGACATAGGTTCTGACATAAGGACACAGAAATTGTTTTAGATACTGACTGTTTCTGAGGAAAACTTGCCTGGTTTCATGTCCAGGATTCCTTCATGGTCAGTGTGGCAAGTCCTGACTTACTGGATTGCGTGTCCATTTGCATAAAACAAAGGCATACAAACACGGAAAGCAAATTACCATAAGGAGCAAGACCAGCCATATAATATAGTAAATAATAGCAGATCAAAGGGGCAATTACCTTCTTATTGAGGTCTGGTCTTAATTCAACTAATGCTTCATGTATTATTCACTTGTGTGTTTTTGACTCCCCTCCTCTGTGCTAGAGCTGTGCTAGTCTATATATCTGCGTTGCTTAAAATATGTCATTTACTAGAATGGGGTGTGTTAAACATACATAATTGTTTGTGTAAAGAATACAGCAGTAATAGAGGTGACTGAAATATTTAATGTTGTATAATTGAATAGGGATCATTTATATAGGTGATGCTGACCAGTGTTTGTCATAAATAAGTGCTTGAAAGATTATGGTTGGTTTAAGACAGTTAGATAGAAGTCAATAGTAACTGATTATCACTCACAAGTAAAATCTCTTGTAAGAAAACTTGGTAAGTTCATGGCTGAAACATTGAACTCACAAATTGGCTGTAAATGTTTTCTGTACATTTCTATACACTGACAGGTGTTTGGCATTCAGTTAATATTGTTATGCAGAATATTAATTTTACTGTGCTCTTCCTGTTGTTTTCAGACTATAAAAATATTTTAAGTAGTCAGTTGGTAGTTTCATTTAAGATTACATATGTGCCTCATAAATATGATTTACACATTTTAGTTGCAGTTACTATATGGTGAAATCAGTTAATGATAATATAGATACACGTTTTTAATGGCTAATGCAACAACATATAAGGTTTGCATTTCACATACACATACGGTCTCATTCATGCAACTACATTCTACACATGAGCTGTGAGGTATCAGTAGGTGGAGCTAAAGTACAATCATATACTTTCATAAAGCGATGCAGAGCTCTACATTACCAACAGACGTTTAAAGCACTGTTATGTTCTAGGTGTTTTTTGGTAACTTAAACTAAAGTCACATCTTCATATTTCATATTTGTAGAAAAGCATTTTTTATACAAGACATAATGGCAGCACAGCCATTCAATAAATACACATTATCTGTAGGTTTTCTCAGAAAAAATATTAGTGTGTTCACGGGTGATGTCACATGTCATATTTGGCATTATTCAATGGTCAGTGCTTTCAGATATTATCATGTCAACTGAACCCGATTTTATTAAATAAAGCTCTCACATGAATATTATAAGCACATATCACTGCTAGCTGTTGCACACGAGAAATTCTTTATCTCAGAAATAGCTTCTTCAAGATAAGTCACAGGAAGAGAAATCAACATTAAACTGTTAATCCTTCTAGTTCTCATTGGATAAGGCAAAATGATTTCTAAAATAAGCCACATTTCACAATACACTCTTCCTCTGTATCTGAACTATGTTTTTCTCTCATTTCCATGTGTGTTAATTCATTTTTGCCTATTTTAAAACCAGTTTTGTACTTACGTGTACAAATGTGTACTTATGTGTTCTCATTTTGGTTGTCCATCATTCGCTTTCACACATTCACAAATGTTATGTGCTGAATTTCTCTTACAGAAATCCTGCTTCATTTGTTCTCTGGTTGGCTTTACTGTCTGTTCTCATTTGCAGCCTATTTGGTTTTCTCTATTTTTCTGAGTGGCTCCCTGGGCAGGCAGACAGGCAGGCAGGCAGGCAGGCAAGCAAGCGAGCGAGCAGAGGGTGACAGCAACCAATGCATGAACAGTTTGGAGCTGACATTCTCTCTCTCTCTCTCTCTCTCTCTCTCTTTCTCTCTCTTCCTCTCTCTCTCTCTATCTATCTATCTCTCACTTTCTCTCTACGTGTAATAGGAATGTTTTGGCATCACACAGGCCTGTCTGGTCAATTTACTGCTGCCTTTGCGTCAGTGGTGTTTTGTGATTGCTTCGCTTAAGTCATTGAGTAGACAGAGCAATCTTAATTGCTTTCCCAAGATGAAGGTGTTTGTCACAGCTTTACAAAGACCATCAGTGCAGTGTTTCATTGTATCATATAAAGATGTCAAGTTCTCGGTATTAGTATTAAAGGAATAGTTCACACCAAAATTAATATTTTGTAGTCACCCTTTGTGGAACACACAGAAGACAAATGACTCTTTTCATCATGCAGAAAACTCCTGGGAAAAGATAGACAAACATTATGTGTATAAAATACGTTGGTGTTTGACCACAGTTAAATGCTTCAGTAATGCTGTCTCATCATAACATGCTTAGATAGGAGAAATATGACACATACATATTGAATTGGCTCTGGTCTCAGTGGAGACACTGTCACTCAGCCATGTGTTGTCTAATGGATTCTATAAAGCTTCTGTGGAGGGCTGAGATGCTAGAGGCTCGTGATGTGAGGCAGAGCAATACAATTCATGTAGCAGAAAATAGGCAACCACCCAATCAGCAAACATATGAATGCTTGTCACTCTCATTTTCATCTCATTTTCATTTTCATCTCACACCTTCCTTGATGAACTCATGTTCATCAAGGAAGGTGTGAATGGTTATTTTGTAATCAACATGTGAAAAATATATTAAAGCAAATAAATTAAAAGACACAAGGAAGTCAATCACATGGGGCAAAAATTGGAAATGCAATACTGAGCAAAGGAAACTTGTACACAGTAAAAATACGCCTGTAAACCATATAATCTTAATTTTGGTTAGTTGAATATTAGATTTTTTTTGCATTTACCATTGTTGTTTACTCTGCTGTATGTAGTTGTGTCAGAAAAGACGTCCTGATCATTTTTGTGTCACGAGTTGAGACAGCTGAGAAGGAACACAAATGAAAAAATAAAAACACTAACTTAAAACACTTTAATATCCAAATCTCCCAAGACTCTGTTTCTATTACATAGAGTTAACAGGGGTTTAGAGTCTTAGCAAGTAAGGGTGTCTTTTGCAACATGCAGTAAAACTACAAATAATCTTAAGGCTGTTTAAAACATTTATCCTTACAATTTTATCAGATTTGCAGCAACTTCTATAATAATTGTGGTTTCACTTACCTGTAAAATTTTATTTGTATTCATTTATGTCCTTCAAGATATCCTTCAAACTGTATGTGGCATGTACTCTGTCAAGGCTTGTATAAAGCAATCTCTTTTGATTGTCAGAGATATTGCTGTGCATTGTCAGGGATATGTTGGATATGTATAAGGCGTATATATAAGATATATATAAGATAAGATCTTACAGCAGTAGCATAGCTATATTAGTATTTTTATTCTTACTGTACAGGACAGTGCTTCTCAAAAACATTTCTCAAAAGCAAACTTAAATACATTGTAGAGACTGTAATGTACTTTAGGGAAATGTAGCCCAGATTCTCAACATTCTGTAAATATTCTCAGCAAACGAATAATCTGCACTAGCTGTCTTTTAAGTATTTATTTATAAAAGTAACATGTTAAACGTCATGTTGTCATTATATGTAACAGTGATCAGAGATGATGATAATGTGTTCCAGCAAGTTTATATCCTAACATGGTAGCCTAAAATGTCTTAATGTACTTGGTGTATGTTTCTCATCTAATAGCTGTGATAGATGATACTGTGTTATAATATCTGTGTGAAGGCTATCTAAAGCAAATACATAAAAAAAGTGTAGATCTTGAATATTTCAAAATCAATGTCTTAAATTATTTGTCCTAAAAAACGAGTCACACCTATGTCAGTTTTCTGTGTAACTTGACTTAAGCAGCTGTGTGCTTAACCATTCTACAATATGTTTCTTCATCATGTATTATTTCCTCTGAGACGCACTGAATTTCTTATTTTCCTTATGCTATTTCTGTGTAAAGTCATTTATTAATTTCAGGATTGTGGTATGCAAGGCTAACAGCACCAGACGGTGTTCTAAGTATTTTAAAATTGTGAATCAAACAGCCGCGAATCATTTCCAAGCTTTATTTTGAGTGCCAAGTCACAGTCTTATGACAGGGAAAGTCTTTTCCTGGCTTCTTGCTTCTTAATGTGGAAAAACAGGATAACACATATTGCTGGTGACTGAGTGGGTGTGTCTGCACATTACATTATCAGCACATAAATGTACATATGACAAACACATTTAATTGGTATTTAAATACAGCAGAACAAACTTTTGAGGAACATATTCTATATGTGTAAAATCAACAGGGGTATGAGCTCATTATATGTGCAGATGGACTTGCTGTGCTAAGATGCATTTGTTCTTATTCACACTAATTAGTTAAAAGTGGCGTGAGTCGGTTTTCACTTCTGTTTATGCTGTTTCTGTTACTTTGCTGCCAGTTGTGTTAAGACTCTCACGAGAACAAGCAACACATGTTCTCAGCAGGGAAAGGCAGACACAGCTGTGAAGGCTTCATATTTAATCTCACAGTTGACTGTGGATAAAAACTAATAAAAATGAATTATTTAATCATAAGGTGTAAATTTGGTAAATATGTTTCCCAGAGTAATGTAGCTGAGATGCAGTAATAAAAATAATGTAAAGTGCGACTCCTCCAATGGACTGGACATTTTTTTACAGAAAAAATCCTTTTCTGTAAACTACTGTCTAGCATTTGCTCCCAAATATTTGCACTGACTGAAATTCAATAACAATTATTATTTAGATAAAATATTACACATTCAAATATATGAAAGCAATAGCAATGTTTGTTTAGAATGAATGTAGATGAATAGTGCCTAAAACTGGCACTGAGAAGAAACTATCAGGGGAGGATTTTGTGAATGACAGTTTCCTGAGGAAGCAGTTGCATGTTTTGGCTCTCTGCCAAAGTTACGTAAGGACAAAATGCATAAAACTGTATAAATGATATAGATCAGGAAAAAAGAAACGTTTGCTGAATTTGTGAGGGCTGAGAATGTTATAGACAGCAGAGATTACATCTGTGCTGCCTGACTAGCGCTAAATAAAACATGCTGTTTTGAATAGTATAATAAGAACCTACAGTTACAGCATGAGACAGAAGAATTGCATTGAATTTGGTTCTTGGATTCATTCTTAAATTATATAAATAAATACTTTTTCTACTGATTGACACAAGCCACGAAAGCAGCGGAATAATGAACATTCCGTTCCTGTGGATTCCTGCCAACAGTCTGTCGTCTTTGTTGCCCTTTATCTAATTTGTATCTGTTAAACTAACGCCTGACAGCCTCTCAGAAATGTACATTAAAAATGGCGTGATGTACTCACACTTTCTGCTCTTCTCCTGTGTGACATTTGATGAAGAGTCGCAAACAGGATGAGGACTGCGTTCAACTTGATTTGAGCAGTAATTGTACATTACGTTGATAGGCTGAGGAGGTGCTGTGTCAAATATAGATCCTGAACTTTAATGCGGAGCTATGAATGTTCATTTCATTGCACGCATTGATTTTCCAGGCCTGGAAAATAAGGAGAAAAAGAGAGTGAAATTTACAATCATTAAGCATTACTTTGTGTTTGATTTATTTCTCCCTAGAGCCTCCATTGACATCTTACTGCCTGCAGTGTCCTGGTCTGTCTGCTCTCAGAAAGCTATTTTACCATTTTTCCCCCATTATCTGATTTATAGAGCTGATGTTTGTTCCATTAAACCAAACAGGATCCACTAACCAAGTGCAACTTCTCAAATGCATCTCTGTACAGATTTAGTGCTGGGATTAGTTTGGTACCTGTTTTGGTAGCTGTATACAATGGAAGTCTTTATTTATGTATTGCTTGCAGAACAGTGTCTGTTATGTCTCACAATGTATAACCAATTTTCTCTGCCATTAGCTTTGACGGCTGTGGTGGATCGGTGAGAACACCCAAATTCTCACATTCCAGATTTCTATATATCTTGCTGTCACTTTAATCACCTCCAGAAGCAGGAGTTCCTGCTGTTTTAAAAGCTTTTAAAGAAAACATGTTTGACCTTTTTGGTAATAAAGTTACTGCTTGTCTTTCTTTCGCCCCATTTGTGCTTTTTTCATAATTTTTACATAGAGAAACAGTGTTAAGAGTGACTCCATCTCTCTTTCATACGCAACAGAAACACTGAAACTGTTCTTCACAATCAAAAATTACATGAAACTGAAAGAAAATGAAAATAGTTTTTATGTAAACAGAGACGACGGACGCTCAATTTTTCCCCTGCTGCTGAAATATTCCTGTGAATGTCTTTCTGCAGGGAACAATCTGCAGAGAAACAGAAATAGAAATCATTGTATCAGGAAAACAGTGAAGGTCAGTGAGAACAGTGAAACATTTCTCTCAGATTATCTAGTGATAATTCTCAGCTCACCCTCAGTGAATGATTTAGCTCCTCAGATCAGAAGATGCCAGTCTGCCAGATGAAGCTATGTGAAGCATGGAGATATAACTGGGTCAACTTCATTTACAGGAGGCTGAAAGATTATTGAGTCTGATGATGAAACTTGAACTGTAAGTCAGATTAAATGAGGGCAGGTGAACTGTCACATGATGACATCAACAGACCTATCTGTAAAATTAATTTCATTTTTTTTTCAATCTGTCAAGCTTCCATCACTTTGTGAGACACTATTTTGGAATTAATGATGTACATTGACGGGGGATTGTGGAAGCTTTAGATTTGGTTATTTGGTTAATATTAGCAAAATACTAGACAGCAGCAGATCTGTTATACAGCGTTTACACTGCAAAGATCACAGACTCCAAATGTTTACACAGAATCTGTTTTCACTATTTCAAGTCAGTCTATGTACAAGCTGAAAATACCACAGTACTACTAGCCCTATATATACGGTAAAATAACCTGCTATTGACTACTGCAGTACAGTATGCTAATGCTTTGCAAGCTTGTCACATGAATATTGATAAATTAGTATTTTATGCCCAGGAGGGTGAAACAGTGACTTGCGATTATTGAGTTTTACTTTATAAGTTCTAACTTTAGAAAAACAAAAAGTTTTAGTTTACCTCCTCTGTGAAATATCTGTGTAACTGTATAATGGTAAAATGCAGTGGAGTGCTGTGGGGCTGTTATGAAATGATTACCCCCCCAAATGATGCTGGAATCGCAAGTGTGACTAACAACTCTTACTTAATGCTTTCCAAACTGCAATGCATTCATTTTTTAAGCTGTGAGATAGAAAATGTTGTTTTGAGAACTTTGCCTTGCGTGAAACAGTGCTTTAAGAAAGAAGAGTATTAGTTTATGTTCCCCTCATTTTTAAGAGCTTTAGGGAGTTTATGAGAGCAGGGGCTAGCCAGTTCCCTTGTGTTCTGAAGAAGAGGAATACGCATGTGTTCTCAGTATGCTGTCTGAAATAAAAGTTTCTTGAAATTCAGCCAGACGCTACAAAAGCTCTTCCTGCCCGCTCTTATTTCTCTCCCTGACACAGCCTGGCATTTTGGGTGGATAAGCAACAGCTCTATTCGGGTATCTGTCCTCTGTGCCGCTGTTGATTGCGGTGTGAACAGAGGGGTCGGACCCCTGAGATCAGAATCAAGGGCTCTCTGAGGCAGGTCAGGTGGCATGTTTTGAAGAGAAGCCTGCTACCACCTTTCCCATTCTGTTGGAGATAAACCGCCTGCATGTCTAACCCTTTGCACAATCTTAACTCTCATCAAAGTGCATGTTCACGCTGCAAGTTTATCCGCTAATTTGGTTCAAGCTATTGATTTACACCTACTGCCCTGCGTGCATTGCGGAGGTAAAGAATTTGGGAATTAGCTTTTAGGGGAATAATGGGAATGAAATATGTTGCATTCATTCACAACGCATACTGTAATGCAGCTACTGTCATATAGGCTAGATGGCTTTGTTTTCTTTAGCGCAGTTGTTTTCTATGGGAAATTACATTTTCAGTAAATGTTTTCAATGAGAAATAAGGAGATAAATCCGCTGGGAAAAGGGTTCAATGTGCTGACAGTGTAGCACAGTAAAACCCTCTCAGACAAGTTGCATGTCTAAATATTTAAAGCACCGGCGCTACAGACATGAAAGCAGTGGTTTGTAACAAATTCACCAACATAAACAATAAAATACAAGTCAATTATGGCCAGCCATCACATTGCCTGCTGCAAGCAATGTTTCTGCTATTATTCATAATCCATAGTTTTTATGCTGTATGCAATATCTGTCAGTTACTCTGATGAATTGCTGCACATTTTTACATGCTTTTGCATAATCTTTGGGTTTTTCATCACACCTTTTGCTGTTTGTTCTGCAAACATTTAATGATGTGTCAAGTTAAAATTGTTTTGTGTAATACCCAGGAATACATCTGACATGTTTGTGTGAGCAGTGGACATGACTTTAAAAGCCTGGATATTTAAAGCGTCCTTAAAACTAACTGACAGACTAGTTGATAAAAAAACAAAATGCTGCTTTGTACATCCCTATTTTATATAATAAGATTTATAAATAGCATATATCTTCATTTTATACATCAAGATTCCCACAGGCAGAGTTTGTGCAAGGGCCTGGAGCTTTATAATTAAATCTTGTATTGCATTCCTCTCAACTTGTACTGTGTAAAATAATGTACAAATCCAATTTGCTTTTGTAAATAATTGTGAGCTCAGATAGATGGCGGCAACAGAACCTCAGTTTATACTTTCTCATTAAACTTCGTCTGATTCCCAAAATGCCACAAAGATTAAAGATGGATCATCAGAACAGTGGCTTTGTTCAGTTTAAATCACAGGTGTCTACGTAACTCTTAAGCAGGAGGGACAATTGGAGCATAAATTAGAAACATTTTGCATTTTAAGAGCCCGAAATCCACATGGTCTTCACTCTTCATTTGCTTTTATTTTCTTGCATCTTTTTTGCCAGCCGTCTCCTCACACCTGCCTGGTGTTGGTGAGCTCCAGCTGTCGGTTTGTGTGAGGTCACAATAGGGCAAGATGGATTAAGTGCTAATGCATCATTTGGGATAGATATAATTATATGTGTGTGTGTGTGTGTGTATGTATACATATACATATATATGTGGCTTTAAAGTTAAATTGGGTGGCAGGGACAGGTTTTAGCAGGACTGTCAACAGGTCACAACCTGGCTAGATGCATGGCAAGGAGCTATATTGTGCTGCTGGTTGAATATAAAGATGGAAAAGGGAACAGCCTTTTTCAAAACAACCTTCTGGCCTGAGGAAAGGTTGGGACCAAGGTCTTCGGAGACTTTACACATCTTACATAATGTTCATCGTCTGTCAGCACATGCCATTCAGTTGCATGTCTTTGACAGGGTGTGAGCTGGTTGCAGACATTTATGGTGAAAAATGCAATGCTGACTCGGAAGCAATGACATTATTTATTTCTACATTATTTATTTATTTCTTTCTATGTAAATCATATGTGCATAGAATAAATGAATAGAATACAATTTTAAATAGAATTTGAATAGTTTTGAGAGACAGGATGCAGAACAAGCAATTCATAAAACTGCTGTAATTGTATTTAGCCGAAAACAAACTGCAGCCAATTTCAGGTAACAAACTGGTACAATGCAAATTGTCTGTTTGCAAAATGTCACATTAATTGAAGCAGTTTAAATTAAAAACCTGGAGTTTTGTATTGAGCAGAGTGCATGAAAAAAGAGAGCATGAAAAAACATGCAAGTACGCAACAAACTGTCTCAACACTTGATTCGCATTACTGCTATGAACATGTAGCCATGGGGGACTCATCTGGAAAGAGCCGAGCTCAACGCAGTGATATGGCATTTTAAGTGGTCTCTAAATTATAGATATCCCTCTGAGTGAATTTTCCTGTCCTCATATTTCATATCGCTCTGGTCCATTTTGGACCTGTATAAATATGGCACCTATTAAAGCCAGCTAATGGCTTATGGCGGTACAGGGGTATCTTCCTCAGTGACAGAATTAACTGGGTTAATGAAGCAAATTCAGTGCTTCTCAAACACCAAAACACCTACATCTGGAAGCTCTAAACCCAGTTTGTAGCAACCATGTGTTTCAGCTATGCTTCAGAAAGTTTTAGATTTTTGACCACGCATAGCGCAAGGTTACATTTTAAGGGTGCAAATGAGGCGCTCTGAGATGCTCATTACAGTGAGAAATTTTTGCTGGTCTAATGACACAGCCTTTCGCCCAACGTTGAACTTAAAAGCTTTGGCCCTGAGACAGTCGCATGGCAACATTTCAAAATATCACAACAGCTCTGTTCCAAATTCTAGTCAGGTGCCTCTGTAGGCTGTTCCTAAGGCAACTTAACGATGCTACCTCCTAAGATATCACTTTTGGCAAAATTCTAAGGCAGCATGGGATGTATTATTTGAGGAGAACGCAATCCCATAATGCTCTGCGGTGAACTTTGAAAAATGAATCCAAGATGGTGGCGATGTAAGAGAAATGTTTAAAAATAGAATAAATTGCATAAAAGCTGACTACTGTTTTAAACTGTCCGTGTTCTGCTAGGTTAGTGTATTTATAGGATTGTGTATTTAAAGTATTAAATATTGCAGCGAGGAAGCTCACAAGGTTTTGTAACAGAACCTAAATGTCTTTAAAAGCCTTTATGCTTTTGTGACACAAGAGCACTCTGTCACAAATGACTAATGGCTCACTTATGACTTCTTTTTATAAATGGAAGATGATACTGATGTAATCTGACTTATCTTCTCCCCAATCTATCTTGTTTATAGACTTGGATGTTTTTTCTCCAGTTTAGGAACAATCCCAGTGGGGGTCAGAAGAGATGCTGATACAGAGGCTGGGTGTGAATTTAAAGGAGGCTAGTCCTTATGGATTCCATACAGCCCCACTTCTGTTTTTGTTTCCAAATATATTTTTTACAGTTAGAGTGACGCAAAGTGATACTAACAGCAGTGATGTTGGTAAATTATGGTAGGATAAAAATTATGGTAGGATAAGTACGATAAAGTGGTGTGGTTTGATTAATAAATAATCCTCCTGAACATAAATAAAACTAATTAGTTAATTGTCTATAAATCCTCATTCAATAATCTTATGGAATATGATAATGCTGCAGAGGATCTGAATTTTGCAGTTGGATTAGTAGTTTGAAGGACTGTAAGTCATTTCTCAAGCATTATTAAGGCCTCTAAAGCTTTAAAGAGAAGAACTGAATGTTATGTTCATTCTGGAAAAGCTGACATGAATAATCTCTGGTCTTGATTATTAATTCAACATTTGTGTTTAATATCAAATTTGTCGAAGTAACATTTGAGTTAATGCTAAGCAAACATGATGAGCTTTACTGTAGAAAAAAACCTTGCATGAATTTTTCCCCACTACTTTGGAATGTGATCAGAACTTCTGTGGGGTGGAATCCAAACACAGGGATCATTTTTAGCCTAAAATTCCTTTTAATTTTGGTAAAGTTCCATCTAGTTACATGCAGGCATTTAAACAATGGCTGCCCCCCTCCACTGTGGAAAAAAACCAATTCATAGACAGTTAAGCCAAGCCTAATTTCTCCTTTTCCCTATGCCACTGTCTGCAGCCACCTGGCAGGCTAAACAATGTTCTTACATCACTCTTACTTTCCAAGCAGACGTTATTTACGTTTATGCATTTGGCAGAAGCTTTTTTACAAAACCATTTACAGCACATTCACTGCTCTCATTGCATTTTATCAGTTTGTGTGTTGCCTGGGAATTAAACCCACAACTTGGGTTTACCAGCTGTGGGTTTACAGTGCTGTACCAGCTGAGCTGCAGGGAATATATGACATATATATTTATATGGAAGATATTTATGTTTATGAAAACATGAAGCTTTCATCACATCAGATTGTCTTGGTCAAAAGAAATTGAAAAACACCATGAATCTATTTATCAACACAATCCTTTGCAATATTGGCTTTTTTAAAGCAACAAAAAATAACAGCATAAACTACTCACTCATATTTTTAAAAATGATGTGTGTCTGGTTTGATGCAACATCCACTTGCTGTGACACGCATACAATGTGTTAGTTGTGTAACTGCATCGCATCCAGTCAAATGTAAACCATTTATAGCTACTCTTTGGGGATTGTATTTTATTCCATGTAGATTAATTATTTCAATGTAAATGTGATAAATTCTCCTCATTAGATAAATTAGGTTTCATCATGATGACAAGCTTGTACAAGTTTCCCATAGCTTACATCCAAAAGCCATTTTTTTATTTACACCTATTATAATAATAAGTTAAGTATTTCAAATATCACTTTATTTTCCATGTAGAGTTGCAAGACACACTGTCAGTGTGAATGACTGCACTGTCAGTTTATGTGTGAGCTGTGAAACAGGCCTTAGAAGCAGCACAACCAAGTCTATCTACTTTTCCAGCTAAAAAAGACATGATTCTGTTTTTAAGGCAGTTTATATGTAACGGTTACATCAGTAACTGAAGCATTTCAGGTTGTTTTTATAATCGCCCATTTTTGGTTGAATTTGTCCAGCTTGGATGGAAAAACAGAGCAATATTTGAGCCAAAAATCTTTTCTGAATGTGATATGTGTAGTGACAGAACACAGTTAGATGCCTAAGGCAGTACATAAACTCTGTACCCCAATAAATCCACACTGGAACTACAGACTCACCAGTGGAGCCTGTGGATACTTGGCTGCTGTTAATCTGAGGTAATGTCAACACAGCTGTGTGGATCCAGAGGTTCAGTAGCTATTCCTGGTGTCCGCCTATCAGAAAATAGCCCCACTGTGATCTGAAAAGAGGTGTTGAGAGCAAACATACACTCAAGTATCAGTTTATATAGGAGGATAAGCGACTGGCGGGAAACAGATTTGCTCACTGTGAGAAAAAGAGTTGGGAGGGGAACAGTAATTATAGGCTGAGTTATTGACCTGAAAAACACAACGTGTGATGCATAGACAACAGAATGATTAATGATCTTACCTCCCGCCTCCACCACATGAGATTTTTCAAAATAGAGCATGTGGATGTAATACCTGTAAAAATAGTTTTATTTCTAATCAAAAAGTACACTTTAAGCACACAGCCACCACATTTTTTCAAAAACATCTTCCACTACTACTCCACCCAACTCCACCTCTATAGCAATTCTTTTTTTAGCTACATCTATAGACTGGGGGAGGAGTTTAAAGCTCAGACTCCACCTCTTATTTTAGCTACATCTATAGACTGGGGGAGGAGCTCAGACAAGACGCAACTCCAACTCTATTCTAATTCACCTTATTTTATTTAATTCTGTAGTCTCGAGGGATTCAACTTTCAGACCTTGGGCTGAGTCAGCAAGGCAGCAAGACAAATTCATTGGCCATTATTTCCCTCTAGACTAGATGGCCTGATGAATTTGTTATGAGGGTAGCTGTCTAGCGTTTGTATGCCAGATTCACTCAGATTGCATGAGCGGCACATGAGCTGCAGGTTTTCATTTTGTCACCCATATTAACAGGTTTGTACTGGGAGCGTGAGCTGCGTGGCATTATAGACGCATCACATTCACAGAAATGAAAGCGCTCCACTCACACTCTGTCCTCACAGATTTGGTTTGTGAGCTGTTTACGATTGTCTCACTCACTTACATCACGGTGTGCACACAGAGACAATGAGAGGTGTTTATACTCTGTGTGTTCCTGGATCCATCTGAAAGGAAGCAATGCCAAGAACAACTAAACCAGCAGGAAGTAACCAGGAGAACTTAGTTGGGAGTTTGCTGAAATATGCATTTGTTTTAGACAGGTAAACTATTAATTGCTCACTGGTTGTTAAAAACAAAAAACACTGGTTCAAAGGGTTTAAACTTACATGTAGACTGGATGTTACATCCACATAGAATAGGATGTTGTCTTTACAATTAAAGGAAGCTGTCTTTATATAACATATCAACATGTGTTTTCTGTAAGGCAGAATATTTAAATTCAGATTTTTCCACATTGTATTTTCCAGTATATACATTGTGGCACATATGTATTTACTGGCAAAGAAAATCTTTAACACATACTGTTTAAAAATAAGTGATTTTTGTATCTGCACAAGCATTTGTACAAAGTTTGACTGATTTGAAAACACCCCAGTGATAAAGTCAGTATGATCTTCTGTGAGCTTGAACAATCTGCAGACTTTATGTGACATTGTTATGTGCAACTCTGGAGTAATGAAGCTGTCTTGACATGGCAGAAGTCTAGCCAGACTCAGATTCATAATCTAGCATTGATAAATCATAGCGTTATGTTCAATGTGTTGTTATTCTCAGTGCGTTGCATTCTCAGACAGTTATTTGTTGCTTTGTGTGTGCAGACAGAGTCAGGATCAGACAGAATGGGTTGGCAGAGGAACCGCTGGCTTTTGATATCATTTATATGGGTGAGTATGAACAGTGACATCACATTCATTGTTTGTTTAGCATAATGAACATTTATTCATTCATGCCCTTTGAGACAAGCTTTAATTGGGCATAACAGTTTTTTATCTATTTATGTTTCTTGTAAACTGTTAGTTGATAATTACTCACATGATAACAACCCCTTCCTTTTCCTCCCAGAACTACCCACCAGAAAAAAATCCATTACTCACTAATTGCTCCAGTTTGGTAATTACAAGCAGAGGTGACCTGAACAGCCAATGAATTTAAAGAAACCGGCTCCTCAAAGTCCCATCAGTGTCAATCCAATGAGAGCAGCTGGCTCTGTGTCAGAATGATGAAACTGGATCATATATTTATTTGCATGTAGTGCATGTAGACTTATGCATGTAGTTCATTAGCATTAGAGTGGCAGCACAACATGCTGTAACAGCACACAAGGCAATACTGTACCTAATATTGTGTGAATATAATATTCTCAGTTTAATTTCGATCTTGAAGCTGCTTTGACATAAATGCATATAAACCTTAGCCGAATACTAATGAGCTTGCAGAAAAGCTCAATGCATTTAAAGTATAATGTGACAAGGCATTTAATTAAAAATCTGCATGGATCATGGCCACATTACACAACCAAAACTCGGGGCAGGTCTGCCATCACACCAAAAGGTGAGGCTTGACATTAATGGATCTAAAAATACATTTAAGGGGTGGAACTGACCTAAATGATTATTAAATAACTACCTGTGCAATAATTAGATCCTGTCAGGTGCTTTAATGCATTATGGTTCTCAGCCGTGAAGAAGAATTAAAAACAAAAGTCTTCACCATATCAGTTCTCTCCTGCAGAAACGTGATGTCATCCGTGTTTAACATTCAGTTTCCAGACTGACTTGAGTGGTGGCCTGGTGGTCGTATGTATGACGTCATTTACTTCAATGTTTGGAGTGACATCATATGTACGGCTGCTAAACTGCTACATGGGACATCAGAAACCTCACGGATGATTTTGGCGTTTCAAGTTGTTAAAAATTCATTATTATGGGCAAGGTAAGACAGACACACAGAAGGGAGGACTAACTAACTTAATTTAGTTTCCACTAATGACAAAAATGAGAAGGTGGGCTTGATTAGATCTGTAATAGTTAAGCTCTCTATAAAAGCCCCCAAACTCTTAGTGGTAAATTAATGTAGAATATATTACTGCAAGATGTCTAAAAGTAGAAAAAAAGTCCCATCTGGATTATAAAATGACTCATACCAGCGTCACAGTGGTTAGAGATGCGCTTTGAATTTTGATATCAATCCATTCTTTTTGAAAGAAACCTTTTCTCCTGAACTTATTTATTTTTTTACTTTACAAGAGCTGTCTAGGGGTTGAAGGAAATTTTGTAACAATACTGATTTGAGCAGAGAAATGTTTCTGACCATTTTTCATCTGCAGAATTTATGCTCTGTGGTGTTGTTTCAAATGTCAAGTGCCCGTGAAGTGTAAAAAAGCCTGTTCTCAGAATTTAGTAGGTGTGCATTTCAAGTCACAGGGAAAAACAGGAATCTTTTTGATTTTGAGTTTTGTGTGTTTTTAGAGTTTCTTTTGTCCTGGGTTGCACACCATTTAAGAATTGAATTTGAATTCAGTAGCAAACAGGATGAAAGTGTAAATTTATTTGAATTTAAAATTCATTTTGACAATATTATAAGAAAATCTAAAAGTTTCTACATATCAGAGAACAAATAGGCATAATTTATGAATATTTATTTTGTACTTATTATTAATATGAATATTTTAATGGCAAAGTTTCTAAGGTTGTTGAGTTTAATTTGAATTTCTTTGAATGAACTTCTTCCTGTCATTCTGATGCAACATCCTGTTGGGTGTGGCCAGTTCATTTCCAGCTCCAGTTTATTAATGAATCCCTACATTCTGAATCCTGCTGCTGTGTTTATGTTCATCTCCTCTTGCAGAGTGTAACAGTGACGGAAGCAACAGAGTTGAAAGCAGAACCTACCGCAGACTTCTCTCTTACTCCTGTCATGATGGCAATGGAGGGAGAGAGACAGATCATGACTCAGACTCAGTATAAATGTCTGGAGCTTTTGAGCCAAGATGGACCCCAAAATAAAACAGGTAGAAAAAGTGAAGATGACAGTTAACTTTCAATGAATATTTGTTTGAATGGCAGAAGATGGTGCTTTTATTCTTTGGATAATCGTGTTAAGTGTTGTGAGATTGTGGGTGGATAGAAGCTTAAACAATTAAACAATTATGGAATCATTATTCTTAAAAAGGATGTAATTATTGAATGTTAAAATATGCAGTATTTAGAAGCAACTAAAAGAAAGACATTCAACTATAAGTGAAACTATAAACACTTTGCTTCTTTGGTGCATTTTAGCATTGGTTTGTTTAGTTGAGCAGTCTCATGTGACATTGTATCAACCAATGGTGTGAGTCTGGGGGCGGGGTTACCTATGTGGCGCAGACAGTGTGTTTGGGAAACCAGTGTATTGCATCTGGTGATGCTACTCATGCAGAAATGGGAGAATTTACCTTTAAATTTGAGGTTTAGACTTATCAAAGGCACAGTGTGTTTTAATAGTCAAATTGTATTGCATGTCTTCTTTAAAATGTTAAAGTAATGAACTCATATTAAGCAAACCATTATTGTTGTTGAATGGTAGTGCTGTAAGTGCAAACAATGTTACAGTGAAGGGCCTTTAGGGTGATTATAAAACATTATATTTTAAAGATGATGTAAATGTTGAATTTAAGAAAACATGCCCTGTTCTGCAAGTGAAATAAGACACTGTGCTTTAAAATAATCAGGAAAATTCTTAAAAATTCAGTTGCCCTTCAGATTGATGTGCAAAACTTTAACAGCCAGGAATGAGCGAGTTTGGCCATTTTTTGAGTTAGAAAATGTTTTTATTTAACCTGGACGGAAGTAACAGGATGTTTTTATAGCACAAGGAATGATTTTATCACCTGATCAAGAAAAGTGTGATTTATCATGACATGTCTATTAAAATGTCTATCAAATTTTATAGGTTCGTATTGCAACAGATTCTGGGATGGCTTGCTCTGTTGGGACGAAACCCCAGCTGGAACTTACGTCTCTCAGAACTGTCCAGACTACCCCAGCTTTGACCCCTTGGGTAAGACACAAATACATCTGGACTGTCACTCTAAGAATCAAAGCACTCATGCAGCAAATCACTGCAGATTTTACAACAGGCGTGACATCTGTTACACCTCTTTGGTCGGCCTATTGTAAAACACAAGATGTTTCTCCAGAGATGGGTTCCATAGAACAGACAGCAGGCAATCATGAAGATAATTCAAGTTCAATAACTGAACTGAGGTGATATTATCAGTTTCTCTGTCTGGTTCATATAAACTTTTCTTCTGAGCTTTAAAAAACAATTTCTCACCTGACAGAAGTGCAGATTATGTTGCTTTAAAGAATACAAAGCTCTCGTTGCAGTACAAAGTAAATCATTTCATGTCAAACATTGATGAGAATTTTTTTCCAATAATAAATAGTGGAAAGAAGCAGCGCAGATCCAGGAATAGACCAGAAAATTGTTGAGATATTGACATCTTCTGCTGTTCTGTGTGAGTGATTGATGGCTGTATGGGCATTAAAAGTCTCTGTATTTGATTTGTGCAACTACACAGATTGAAAGACAAGCTGGAGTTAATTAGCAGAACACTTAAGCTGAAGTAATTACACTAGTCTTTCTCTTTCCTGCAGAAAAAGTAACCAAATACTGTGATGAGTCTGGAAACTGGGTACACAGTTCTTCTGTCAATAAGACCTGGTCTCACTGTCTTACATTCTCGAAGGACAAAATAAAGGTAAAATATAGCTGCACACAGCAATTGTGGGGCCAAACACTAATGGCATAAGCATTATAAGAAAATGAGTTAAGTGGTGATAATATAGTTATTTTTGATTAATATGTGCTGCTGTTGGCATATTGGTATGATATTGTCTGGGTATTATGTAAATGATACATTTTACCTTTTGACTGAATTTAATTTGACAGTGTGTTGGTATAATATAGCATTTTTATTTATTAAAATGAAATAATTTTGTACCACGTGGTTCCAGGTACTGTCAGAAAGATGTCATAAGAAAATGATAATAAAAACTGACAGAAACAAGTGATGTCCACTTTCAGTGCTTGATACCTAATTATGTACTATGCCTGTATATGCCTGTAAGATACTTCATTGCTTTCCTCTGCAGACGCTGCCTGTTCATGGCTTTTTAGAGACAGAGATGGATCCCACAGCTGAGAGTCGGGTCAGCCCTGTTGTGACGCAGAAAGCAGAGGAGAGGAAGAAGATCATCGATGGTCAATATAAATGCTTTGAGAAAATGAACAGAGACCTGCCATATAACAAATCAGGTCTGAAAACACAGAGGCACTCAGGGTTCATACTGAATCATCAAATGCTTTTAGCTCAAAGTGCAAAGAGTCAATTGCATGGTAGAATTGATTCTGATTGCTTCTGTGCCGGTCTTGACTGTGCCGGTCTTGACTGTGCTGGTCTGTACTCTGCAGGTCTGTATTGCAACCGGACTTGGGACGGATGGTTATGCTGGGACGACACTCCAGCAGGGACATACACATCACAGAACTGCCCAAATTACTTTGTTGATTTTGACTCCACTGGTAAAATTCTCTCATTTGTTTCTTTAGCTGTTTATATATTTAGAAATTGATATTTTAATGCACAGCGTTCTTCTTTTCAGAAAAGGTCACAAAGTATTGTGACGAGACAGGAAACTGGTTCCGGCACCCCGAGACTAACAGGACCTGGTCTAACTACACCCTGTGCATCGCTCACACCAAGGATAAGCTAAAGGTAGGAGGTTGGATTGTCCTTCGTTTTTGCACTTCTTATTGTGAATCATATTTTAAATTGTCATGCATTATGAATGTAAACTCCTACAGAGCTTTTTAGGTAAAAGATTTTTAGAATAACTTTATTTAAACAATGCAAACAGGGTTGAAACGATACATGCAGCAAAACTCTGAATCATCTTTAGACTGTTTGACAGCTATGCATGAATTGAAGGCTGAATTGATGCATTTGGATAGTGAGTGTTTCTTTTAGACTAAGTGGCATTGAAATGGAACGTCTACACAAGACAGCTCACAGTTTAACCAAACAGCTTTTCTGGAAGAAGAGAAGCCACTGTAAATTATTCATAATAGTTACAGTGCTGTACAGCTACTGCTTTACAAAATGAGAAGGCTGGAGATGTGAGCCAGAGAGTCCTAAACAAATGAAAAGAAATTGTCAGCTCAGACAGACACAAATAACATCTGTACAGCTCCAATCAAACCAGGTGGAACTTACTGGAGTTCATATGAAAGGCACAACAAAATAAAACATGCACCTCTTAAGTCTGGTAATCTTAAGTCTGCTTACTACTTTAGAAGTCATCAAACAGGCTTATAAAATTTTATTTAAACACCTTTTAAATTCAAAACTGTCTCATGCCTTTGTTTGGTCCATTAGCTTTGATGCGATTTATGCTAGTCCACTGCTAAAACTTGACATAGTTTACGTTTAACAGATAAACACATTTAAAATTTATAGTGTTTCTATTAAGTAAATGGACCAAAAACATTGAGTCATCTTCCACTGGACTGAATTTATTTGTTAAATCAGATGCTCTCTAGAAAAGACCATGTCTTTCCTCTTAATACCTCCGGAAACCAGCTAGCCAATTACAACAAATGACAAAACATAACTAAAGCCTATTGGCTATTTACAAATAAAGTGATCCCACCCAAATCATTACATGCAGGAATACATTAAGCTATTTTATGGGGCCTATAAAGTGTCGCAAATTGAGCTTAACACTATTTTTCTAATTTCAGATGGCGTATATTTTGTATTACATGGCGATTGTGGGTCACGCTCTGTCCATAGTTTCTCTCCTTATCTCTCTGGCCATATTCTTCTATTTCAGGTGAGTTTCAACTCTATTCATCTAAGCATGAAAAACATGGCTTGAAAAAGTCCCGAAATCTTTGCTGCATAGCAGCAGTTACTTCTGAGAAATCAATAAACCTCAATGATGGCTTGCACAGGTTGTTTACTTGTTTTTTGGCAGGTTTGTCCGTTGTCTGCTCTCAAGCTGTTTGTCATTTGTCAAGCTTTGATGGTGACGGTGGAGGCATCTGAGATTTATTTAATTAACAGAGTCCTCATTTAGGCTTCTCAAAGAAAGATTTACCAAGAGTCTCTCACTTACCCTATTCATCTCAGCTGCTTCAAACCAAATAGAAAAGATGGATCGGCAGTGACTTTAGAGTGTCACCTCCAGTATGGCCGTAAAAATGCAATCTGCACCCTGGAGTTCAATTTGTTAACCTCTTACTAAGACAGAGCTCAAGATAAAGTTATTATTTCCCCAGTTGATTGATGAATGACCATATAATTGTATGACATGCTTGGTAAACGCATTGAAAACCTAAATCAAACTTTATTTGACAGAGTAACAAATAATGCATTAAAATATATTGCCTTTTAAGCTTTAAAAAAATATGAAACTTTTTCATTTTTTTCAAAATGAAAAAAAAAAACTTTTTTGTAAGTACAGTTACCCTTTCAAAACCCCGTTTCAGATGCTGTGAGACTTAAATATGCTGTTTTTTGGTTTTGTTTATTGCCAATTGAAGTTATAAAAAAAAATCTGAAATAAAAACAAAATCACAAATTACATATTACATTTCTTATTCAGTTAATGGGAGTGTGTGTTTCGTGTTGATGTTTAGATGATGGCATGTGTTTTTGAGTGATGCTATCAGTAAATAACATGAACAAATAAACTTTAATGACTTCCAACTATTTAAACTCCCACTTGCTGGCAAAAGTTTATTTGGCTATGTCATAAGAAATGTTGTTTTCTCATCATTTTGTTTAACTGAGTGAAAGTCATCGGTGTCCGTTAGTCTGACAGAGCTGCACTGAGCTCAGAGCCAAACAACAACCAGTAGAGTCTGTCAGGTTTGGCGTGTCATTTCATGCTGGTTTGGTTTCCCTGAGGTAAACTTCATTTCATGGGTAGTTAAACGTAGAGAGAGTTTTAAATACTTTAGCTTTAGGCTAAGTGTTATTTAGCATGACTGTTGTATATAGCAAGTAGACATAATCTCACTGCCTGCACTTCAAGTGTGCTTGTTTTTTTTTTTAGTTTTTTTGGTGCCTTTGAACTGCACATTAACTCATAATTGAAATGTTGAGGGGAAATGAATCCATTAGAGAACATCTCAAGCATATTATGATTAGGACCTCATCGAACAATACAATAGAATATTCAGACGATGTTTTTAATAGCCTGTTTACTTGTTACTTGCTAGTTACAGCTATCAGGTAAAACAATGACCAAATATAAGTAAAATAATATGAATACGGAATAAATCCGAGTCAGCATAGTTTAACAACATCTGGATATACTTTTCTTTGGATTTATTCTTTATGTGGTTGAGCTGTAAGTGTGCTGTAACGTGTTTTATTATCTGAATTAAGTTACAGTAGCATACACCTGTCACGGGAGACTTGTGCTGTCTGCCCAATTTTTGCCAAGTGCTCAAGCAACCATCTGAAATGTAATTAGAACAATTCATGAAAATGAACATATGTGTCACATAACATTTGTGATCATGATTCTTCACAGAACACAAATTGTGGCCGGCAGGTTTGTTACAGTATCTGGATGTGTGACATAGCTTGTTTTAATGGTCCTGTTTACCACAATTTACAATTAACTGTAAATTGTGATATTTACAGTCTGATCTCTTGAGATGTCAAAGTCTTAATGTTGTCTTATTGGGTCCAGATGTGGTGTTTGCTGAGGTACGTGACACTATACAGCTGCACTAAGCTTTTATTTATGCCCCTCGAATAATGCCAGAAATTTTTGGTTAGGAATATGGGAAATAGCTTTGGAAAATGAGCTCAGCTTTTACTCCCATCCCTCTATTGCTCCAGGAACAGCTTTGAACTCAAGTTGGGCTCTCCTGCCAATTTTAGGTTAAATTAGGTGAGATCAAGTGAGTAGCAAAACTTTCTTAATTGGGTGATGCTGTGGTACTTTGAAGACATTGTGGGAAGGATATTTTATCATTGTGTTTGGTTGTTGCAAAATATATGTTGGAAAGTCCAACTTTCCATGTGCTTGTTGACAGAAAGCTGTTGCAGGTGTGAGCTTGTTTTTTGTCCAAAATGTACTTTGAAGTATTTACCAGCTCATTATCAGCCACAGAACAGAATTTACTTCTCGTTTACTAACTGAATTTAAATTGAGTGTTTTTTTATTATTTTACTGAAGAAATGTTGACTTTACACATTTACAAATACACCCTAGTCCTTAATATTTGTGATGTTTTTGTGTAGTTCATGTTAAGTTCAAATTAATGCAAAATATTTGTGATTGCACACAATGTCTTCATATGCTGTTTGACATTTTTTGCATACAAATGCATTTTGTTCAGTTCTTATTTATAAACATTGTTTATAAATTTGGCTTTAAAACAGTCCCTCAAAAATAGACATCTTAATTATCAATCATAACATTACACGGTAAAAACATCTTCATATTTAAACTGAAGCCAGAATACTTCACAGAAGTGTGACTGAATGTATGTTATATGCTGTAATTGTCATATTGTGTCCAGATTTGAATATTGATAATTTGATCATCTCTCTAGTTACTGTTGTTTCGTTGTTTCGTGTGTATCTCCTGTAGGAGTCTGAGCTGTCAGAGGATCACGCTTCACAAGAACCTATTCTTCTCCTACGTTCTCAACTCGGCCTTCACCATCATCAACCTCATAACTGTGGTCAACAACCCCAAAGTGGTGCAGAGGAATCCGGTTTGTACAATATATCATGACTGAATTTACTTCTGTATGAAAATATAAAGTCTAGAATTGAAAATATAAATAAAAACAGGCTCATTTATATATTGGTGTCATAGTTGTGTCTTCATAATGCAAGACTTAAATTCCATCTTACACAGTCCATGTACAGAATAACCAACGTTTAATGCAGAATTTATGCTACAAAAGAAACACATTTTTGTGTACCTTGAAATATTCTTGTATTTAAATCTTATTATATTTTTATTGTGTAGGACTTTTGCCTCGACTGTGATCTTTTCAGGTTTTGCTCTCTATGGAAGAACGCATAAATATGTCACACTGGAATGTAGCAGATGATCTAAGAGGTTTTTTTGGAATGGGGACGGCTTTGTTAAACCACTAAAGACAGCAAACAGTGCACAGATGTGCTTCGAGAAACACAGGAACTTTAGCTACTGTATCTATTGTCCATAATCTGTCATATTTAAGATAAAAGGTTTTTAAATCTGATGTTTAGCAAGGGTCTGATAACAATCGTTGTTTATACTCACATATTGGTTTATGGTTATTGGTTTGGTAAAGAGACACATTTTCACTTTTTCCAGTCTCTTGCAATCAAAAACAAGATTTTTTTATTGCATCTGTCAAAGTACAGAGGTTTACAACAGATAACTGCCATCCGAACTGATACCTTCTCAAAACCATGTCTGCTTTGTGGGGCTGCTGCGTTACAGATGTTTTGGTAAAATGCACATTCTTCTGGGGGTGGTGGAGGAGTAAGTTCTCTCAATGTTTAATTTATGGCATCCTTTTTTCAGCAGGGTGAACAAGCTCCTTCTGTTTCTCCTTCCAACTCCTTGTGAGTCAAAGCCGTCAGAACAGAACGCATTCCCAGTCTTACTAGAAGAGGTTATAGACAGGCCTTAGTTTAAACTCAAACCCTGAGATTTGCTTAGTCTTACAAGACTGCCGTCAAGGACATTTGAATCAAAGTAAACGAATGTTGGGCATTGTAATGAGGTTGCGTGTTGGAAATAATGTTGTTTTAATGCATCACCAGTTGCGTGGGTGCAGCACGCAGAAGAGCGCAGGACTATCGACATATGGTAGAGAGTTCATCAAAATTAATGATTGGTTGTTAGGCAGTGCGATTCAGGGCTCAGCAAATTGAGATTAAGACCAATTAGATGTATTGCCAACATCTAATTAAATCTGCACACGTTTTTACCAAGGAGCCAGGAAGCTAAACTTCTTCAGAATAAGGGCATAATATCCCTTATATCTGATTTTTTAACAGACAAACTTTAAACGTAGGCAATTTCAGAGAGGCTAGCATCAGTAAGCTAGCATAA
>JBAJNP010002692.1:0-45759 GCA_036877545.1 Yasuhikotakia modesta
GACTCAATCCAGTACAATCCAACATCTTTTTAACTCTTGGGTAATGCTTAGATGGTTAGTAATACCAAATGTTTAATTTTCATGCATACATTGTTTTAAAAAAATATTTTATGTAAAATTAAATAATTTTATAAAAATTTAATTATATGAAAATTATTTTAGTATTTTAATATGATGTGAAGCATAAATTTACTGAATACAAGCATCTACCAAATAAATAAATGTAAAATATACTGTTATTAAATCTGAATTCAAGCTCCTTTAGAAGTACAGCGTAGTGTCTGAGACAGACAGATATTTTATTAATATAACTACATATATGTAGCCCTTGTTCTTACCTTTTCTGGCCTCTAGTTACCGATTTCGGGACTGTCTTTTGGTTTTTTGACCTAATTGTATTATTTGTGCCTCGTTGCTTTCTGTCTATTTCTTTCTGCTTCTCCAGAGAGCGGTTATTTTCACTAACTGGATCTGCGTAATGCCTACCACCTAGTATGTATAAAACCTGGTGATGAATGGAAAACAGCCTTCAACACCCCAACCGGGCATTATGAATACCTGGTGATGCCCTTTGCCTGACCAACGCCCCTGCCGTTTTCCAGGCCCTCATCAATGATGTGTTCTGTGACATGCTGAACCAGTTTGTCTTTGTTTATCTAGATGATATCCTCATCTTCTATAGTTCCCCTCAGGGGCATGTTTACCATGTCAACACCATCCTAAGGCGCCTCCTGGATAATCACCTCTATGTCGAGTTTCACACCATAGAGGTACAGTTCCCGGGGTTCATTGTTTCCCCAGGTCAGGTCCGGATGGACCCACTGAAGGTGTAGGCCGTGGCAGAATGGCCAACCCCCTCATCTGTGAAGGAGGTACAAAGATTCCTAGGGTTTGTCGACTTCTACAGTGGTGGTTTGATAAAACATTTTTCATTTTTTTTAAATATCTGTGTTTAGTCCCCCAAATGAGCCTCGTCCATCACATAGAGACAGAGAAAAAGATTACCCAAGCTGCTTGACCAGGGACAGAGAGGTTTATTACCAGACATCCTATGACAGGTCTTCCTATGAAAGGAGTCTTGAACATTATAAACATGGATCCTCAGGCTATGGAAGTATTATCAAATAAAAAAAACAGGTGATTTAAAGTTTTTTCTGTTAAAAAAACTTGCTACTATCCCATCTTAATAACAATAACAATGCACAAATAACAATAGGTAAGATGTGTGTAGGTTGAGTTTCCAAAAAAATTGAATTGTTGGTTTGAGCATTTAAAGCCTGATACAGCAGTGTTAGTTCATGCAGTGGCATAACATTGGGCCAATCTCAAGGGTTCAAAAACAGCATAGACAACAATATAAAAAAAATCGAGATAAAAGCCAAAATAAGCTTCAAATTTTATCTCTATTCTAAGTTCTGTCATCAGTGTTTAACAACGCGATTTCAATTCAATTTATCCACTGTGTTTTTCTGCACTGTTTCTTCCGATTTTTCCTAAAACATGATAAACACCAGTCCCGTTTTCCAGCAAAATGAAACATCCATCCCGACCAGTCACGGTGCTCTATTCCAACATGCAGTTTAGTTACCGTGTCAGTAACACAGATAAACACAAAATGATCTGTTGGGGCTTGTCACATGTATAAATCAAGCAAAACTTTTTTCACAGGTGATAATTTGGCAAGTGATTGTCAAGTGATAACTTGTTATGGTTATAATTTTGTCATAGAAAATGAGTTTTTATTAAATTAATTTAATTAAAATGGATTTAAAGCATTTTGGGGAAAAACTGGTCATGGATATAACCTGTTGTGGGAAAATAAATGTTTTGTTTGTAACTTTTGATTTTAAAGTATAAATTTAAAATCAAGTATACATATAAAATCAAAATATAGATTAGATTTTTCTGATGTTATTACAAACTCTTGGTGGTATTGCAGTTTGAAGTAGTTTTCACATCAGCACTATACTAATGTTGTTAAAAGGCTTTAACCTTTAAGAGTTGTGTAAGAGATGCTACTCTTTCCCAGATAATCGGAGGAGCTATGCAGAGGAATGCCCTCCTGTTTCTGTTGTTCCCCCTTGTGTGGAGAAGAAACCAGAGACAAAAAATGCAGTGGACATCCTTAAACTTCCAGGACGAGCTACTCGAGTATTACAGAGTATTCCGCCATTTCTTCAGGCCTTTTCACTCTGAGCATGCACAAAAAGAGTAAAGCGATTACTGACAAACCATTCTTTTACACTGAGTGTGAAATGATAGATCTTGTCTAATTTATTTCTTTGACATAGGTGGCACAGATTAAATCAATTCATTGAATTGATTGAGTTTCACACAATGCACCATTCTTTCCAGCTGATCAACCTTTCTATTTTTCATAGTAGAGGACTTAAACAACATTAGAACAAACGTTAAAGAACCACATGTTAAAAGATGATCCATATAACATAATAAAATGTATTTCTCTGTTTAAATAGCAGAACAATTTGCTTTGCTAAAACAAAGAGAACACTTTCCGCAAGTTCCACAAATACATTTTTATCACTATATGACTCTGTAATGACTCATAGTCAGAATGATAATGTTTCTAGCGCTTTAAGCTTATTCACAATTACTTAAAGGAATGCATCCAAAAATTAAAATTGGTGTATTTTGGTGGCTTTCTTCTCTTAGCTAAGCAAAATTTGTCCTTTATGAAGTTTTTGAAGCTTAAAATAGCCTATTAATCCATCATAAAAGTAATCAAATAGATATCCAAAAGATATAGATCAATATAAATGTTAACTTCGTGTGATGATGGGGGGTGGGGGGTATCAGCATACTAGTAAAAAATGTTTTGTCGCAGCACAGTTCATCTCGCCTGGTGTAAATGGTTGCAGGGGATCTATTGTTTGATTCAAAAGCAGCATTGCATCATTTCCAGCTTTCAATCATGCTTGGTGTGAAAAAACATTTCTCTGGTTATTTATTTTCCATTACTTGGTTATTATTGCTTTTATTATAATACTGTCCATGAAGCTTACTTGCATTTTTCCCCTTTAGGTTCTGGTTATCATGCGTGGCTTGCCAGGAAGTAGCAAACGTCATGTCGCAAAACTTATTAGGGTAAAAAAAAATTTGCCTTCTTCAGTTGCTCAATCTTTAAGGACAGAAAAAATATTTGCATCCCTTGTGCAACAAATTTTAGCTAATGTATTGCAAGGATACTGCAGCATTATTTTTCATTCATGTGGTGATAACAAAGCTCAGAACTCAGCAGTTACCTTCAAATGTCTGTTTTATTATTTTGTTATTCAGGTGTCGTGCTACAATTAACTGATTTCATCTGGCTTAAAGAATCTTTTTACCTATCTTGACAGAAGTTCAAAAAAGATCTAAAAGAGATCCAGAAGTCAACAGTTTTCACTATAGTGGCCCTTGCAGCAACACTATGTTGCGTTGTGTTCTGGCACACCTCAGAACAATGCCTTATTCAAATTAAGCTTGCATAGCTAATGGTGTCTGCATTGCGTATTTTTTACTGCTGTGTTATTGCAATTAATTGATTACATATATCTGCCTAGAGTTCTCGGTCTGGATGATTACTTTATGACTTAAGTAGAGAAAGTCGAGAAGGACCCTGATACTGGAAAGCGCGTCAAGAACAAGGTTTGTCAATTATTTTTCTGAAATGAGAAAGCTACTAATTTTTTCTATCCATTTTTTTTTCTGGTGCATCATCAGGTGCTTGAATATAAATATGAACCAGATATGGAAGATACTTACAGAAGCAGTATGTTAAAGACGTTCAAAAAAACACTGGATGGTGGATTTTTTCTTTTCATAATCCTGGATGCCATTAATGATAAAGTAAAATATTTTGACCAGTTCTGAAGTGCTGCTATTGCTGCTATTGCAGCTATGCTGCTATTAAAGATGTAAGTGTCTTGATGACAACTCTTATCTTGTGGTTAGTGTAATAACGTAGCTTTACACACATGTACACAACATACTACATATATGCAAGGCTCCAGACTGTAACTGAAACAGTCGCTTTTGCGACCAAATATTGCGAGTAATAATTTTTGCTGAGATGGCATTGGCAGCAACATAGATTTACTCGTTATGATTGTAAAATTAGTATGCTATGCCCGTGTTTTGTTTGTGACCTGTAAGTAGGGCTGTGCAATATATCGACTTTTGATTTTGGCTTCGATATTGACAAAAACAATTAATTAAAATAATTTTACCATATTATGTTACACTATTTTGTCATGTTCGAATGACAAATGCACTCCTGGTGCGACGTGAGAGATGATGACTATCAGTAAGCAGAAGACTATTTTTACTGTCCTGTTCATTCATTGTAACTTTTAAGACTGACGAGTTACTATATATAGTTAATTATGTATTTTTACCAGGACATTTTTCTTTGTGACCTTTCATACTGTAACGGGGACTCAGGGGTTTTGGGATCCATCTGCAGTTTATTCAGAGTCAGACAGGCAGGGGTCAAACACAGCAAACAGGTATAACAAAGACTGAGCAGCTCGTAATAAAAAATACAGGCACAAGTCAGGGCAGGCAGCAAACCAATAATCATAAACGGTAAACGAATCCAAAAAATCCAAAAGTAAACGCTCAGAATAGCTGCATATAGGCAAGACTAGACTTCGCAACAAGCAGCAGTTCGTGAGAGTTTATATAATGTGTTCGTGACAGAGCACCCCNCTCCCCCCCCCCGCGAACGGCTCCTGATGTGAGGGCCAGCTCTTCGCCAAGGTCTACCACGAGGACGAGGTGCTGGTCGATCCGGGTGGGCCTGGTGGAAGTCCCTGATCAGAGATGGGTCGAGGATATCATGGGCTGGGACCCAGGAACGTTCCTCAGGGTCGTATCCCTCACAGTCGACCAGATATTGGAGTCTGGGGCCTCGGTGCCTGGAGTCCAGGATGGAGCTGACCCTGTAGGCCTCCTCGCCATCAATGATAAGGGGGGAAGTCTCAGGTTGTCGGTTCCCTCTAGGTTCTCCACTCTGGGTGGGCCGCCAGCAGGCTTCAACAGGGATACATGAAAGGTGGGAGAGATGCGGTAAGTAGAGGGTAGTTTCAGGCGGTAAGATACTGGTGTGATTTGTTTTATTATTTGGAATGGGCCCACGTACCTTGGGTTCAGCTTTCTGCAGGGGAGTTGGAGACGAAGATTTCTGGTTGCCAGCCAGACCCACTGTCCAGGTGTGTAGGAAGGGTTGGGTCTGCGGTGACGGTTGGTCTGGTACTCGGTTCTGCGGACTGCCCTTTGGAGGTGAGTGTGTGCTCTTTCCCAGGTTTTTTTCACATCCTCTGGCCCAGGCGTCCACGGCAGGTAAATTGCAGGATTCACCAGACCAGGCGAACAGAGGAGGTTGGTACCCGAGCATGCATTTGAAGGGGGTCAGGTTAGTAGCTGGTTTGTGTAGTGAATTTTGAGTGTGATTGGTCCTTGGTTCTCTCTGCAATAGGATTGCAAGAAACGAGCTAGTTCTTGGTTGAGATGCTCAGCTTGGCCGTTGGACTCGGGGTGGTACCCTGAGGACAGACTCACAGTGATATTTAGGATTTTGCAAAAGGAAGACCATACCCTTGATGTGAATTGGGGTCCTCTATCAGAGACAATGTCCTCAGGCACCCCGAAGACCCGGAAGACGTGCTCGCACAGCTTCTCAGCGGTTTTGAATGCGGTGGGGAGCTTGGGTAGTGGAATGAATCTGCATCCCTTAGAGAATCTGTCAATTACGGTGAGTATGGTGGTATTTCCCTGGGAGAGAGGAAGATCGGTTACAAAATCAACAGATATATGGGACCATGGGCGTTGAGGAATGGGTAATGGTTGTAAGAGACCAGCTGGAGCTTGACTGGAGCTTGACCAGCTGGTACTTTAGAAATATTACAGGTATCACAGTTTTTGATAAATTGGATGGTGTTGTTCATCATATTCGGCCACCAATAGTAATTGGTGAGGAGTTAGTGAGTAGCAGTGATTCCTGGATGGCCTGAGCTGAGTGAAGAATGGACCTGGGTTAAGACCCTGGAACGGAGCAATGAAGGAACATAGTGGAGATTTGCTGGACATTCTGGAGGTGCAGGTTCAGAGCGGAGTGCCTCAGAGATTTCCGTGTCTAGGTCCCACTGAATAGGAGATAATGGTTTCATTGGTTGGTTCGACCTGGTCTGGTTCGTGCATATGGGATAAGGCATCTGCTTTAGTGTTCTTTGATCCTGGCCGATAGGTTATTGTAAAGTTGAAACGAGTGAAAAATAATGCCCACCTTGCTTGACGATGATTGAGCCTCTTAGCAGATTTCAGAAATTCTAGATTCCTGTGATCGGTAAGTACTGTGAATGGATGCCCGGACCCCTCCAGCCAATGTCTCCACTCCTTAAAAGCAGCCTTGATTGCCAGTAATTCCCTGTTGCCCACATCATAGTTTCGTTCTGTGGGGGTAAGCTTGTGAGAAAAGAAGGCACAAGGATAGAGTTTAGGAGGCTCACCATGTCGTTGAGAGAGTATAGCCCCAATTCCTGTACTGGAGGCGTCCACCTCGACCACAAACTCCCGCTCTGGGTCTGGATGACGAAGGATGCTGAAGGGGCTGAGGTGAAACAGTGTTTTTGATCGTCGACAGCCTGCCTTGCTTCATCGGACCATTTGAGATGGTGAGTACCTCTCTTTGTCATATCTGTCATGGGCACCACCACTGAGCTGAAATTTTTAATTTAATAATTTTTAACGCCTGTAGAAGTTGGCAAACCCCAGGAATCTCAGCATTGAGTTCTCTCAATGTCTTGGGTAATGCCCAGTTGCTAACAGCATTGACTTTCTTGTCGTCCATCGCCACGCCGTCTGGGCTGATGACATACCCTAAAAATGAAATACGTGTACAGTGAAATTCACATTTCTCGAGCTTAGCATACAGTTGGTGGGTTATCAATCTTTGGAGCACTGCTCTGACGTGTTGGACATGCTCCTCCTTGCTGTTCGAGTAAATGAGGATATCGTCTATATAAACTATGACAAATTTCCCAATGAAGTCTCTGAATATATAGTTGACGAATGATTGAAAGCAAGCAGGGCTATTAGAGAGTCCAAAGGACATCACTAAATACTCGAAATGGCCGCTGCTCGTGGAGAATGCCGTTTTCCCTTCATCCCCCTGGCGATTGCAGGATGGTGGCTCCATTCATCTTCCATTCATCCCCCATGGAATGGTGGCTCAGGGTAGCAGTTCGATGGCACTAGCGTGGTGAGGTGGTAGCCTGGAGCTCTTCTCTTTGCTGAACGCCTCCAGAAGATCTGAGTATTCTGCTGGGAGGTTACAGGAATCAGGGATCTGTTCAGAGGAGAGATTGGAGCGTACGGGGTGATGAATTAAACATTTCTCTTGACAACAGCTGGACCAGCGAGTTATTTGTTGGCAGGGCCAGGATATAACGGGGTTGTGAACCTCCAGCCAGGGATATCCGAGTGTGATGGTATGGTTAGGGCATCTGGTGACTAGCAGTTGGATTTTCTCCTCGTGCATGAGTCCAATCTGTAGTGTAATTTCAGTGGTGGAATGTGTCAATCGACCGGTGCCCAGCGGTCGACCGTCCGCTCCCTCTACTGCCATGGAAACAGGAATACAGGTCAATGGTAAGTGGTTCTCTTTAACAAATCTCTCATCAATGAAATTACCAAGCAAGGCTTGTGTGATTACATGTACATCATTGAACTTCAGAGTCACTGGTAAAACTAACGTGGATAGAGTACAAGGCTTGGAACTCATCCGGGGCTCAGCAGGAGGTGCAGGACGCTCCGGGCATGTGTCTCGTCTGTGACCAGGCTGACCACAGTACATGCATAGATGGTGGCGGATGCGTCGTTGTCGCTCCTCGAAAGTAAGATGGAAGCGGGCAATTTGCATGGGTTCTGGTGAGTACTCCGCATATTGTGGTGGATTGGTCATATGTTTGTTATATATAGTGTTATACGTTTATGTTCTCGTTCAGTGTTATTCATTATGGCAGTGACTGTATGGCTCAGGCGAATGCACAGCATTCAATAGTGCTAAACCTTTGGTCCAGTTATGCTGTCATGCTAATATTAATTCTTGACACTGTGGCTCAAATCTATTTGACATAGTTCTGTTTTCGTTTTGAACGGGGCAGATGCACCCGTCAGCCCAAGATTAACACCCAAACTTGAAGCCTCCGTTCATAAACAGTATTTACATTAAACTATAGTTAGTATAAAGTCTTGATTCATGATCTAAATGGATGTAGTGGCTATAACTTTATTATGACGGGAGAACTTTGTGGGCATGTAACGCTGAAAGCGTTCAGACCAACATTACAAATAACTTACCATTGAGAAACGTTTAAATCCAGTCTTTGCTGAACAGGTTCTTCCTCTAATTCAGTGTCCTCCTCCGGTTCGGGCTCAAACATATAAGGCTGAATCCGCGCCATTGCTGTCAGTCTGTGTGTTCGGGTAAGCAAATGGTTCCACATGTGTTCAGAAATGTGTTCGCCAGATGACGACGTCACGTAATTATTCTTTCGTGTGGAAGTGAAGGCAGCCAATCACTGTGCAGCGCTACGCATATCAAAACTGATAATTCATTGATAATCGTCGCGCATATGAAGTTACCTCATGTTCTTGTGAGGAATTTATTGCTTACTACATATGTATGAACAAATTCCTTATCGGCTTGCTTCTGTCCAAACAGGAGTGCCGGTAGGGATTTTGGGACCCCTGGATAATTTTGCCCTGGTCCCCACAGTCAGTACTACCAGAATGGCGTTTGACGCATTGTCCGGTCCTTCTGGGCCACCTGTATGATCAGGGTCTTTAGAATCTTTCTAAGCCTGCCCCACTTATGGTTCCCTAGTCCAGACATAGCTAAATAAGCTATTTTACTTTTTTTAAACAAATTTGACAGATTTGACAGAAAAATGACAGATTCATGAAGTTCATGGAGTTATGAATTATATGCTATGAATGAATTCTCAGCACTAGAGATCTTTTGCCTGAACAACATTGAGTGTTCATATCATTAAATGATTTCTGACTCATCTTGAGCCAGGAATGAATAATGATTCTGAGCTGCTCAGGTCAGCAGTTCCAGGTGACCTCCCTCAGTTACGATCTGTGCTGCATGATATCATCATAATAAGTTTGCAGTTATATGATAGTAGAGGTGAAAAGTCTTTATACTGCAGCTATTAGCATGCAACAGCTGTTTTCCATCATAGAAGAACACCACCTTCTGCCCTAATGCTGTTCTTCTGGCATGTGGAAAACACTCGGGCCTCAAAGGGGGCTTTTCATCATCTGGGAGCATTTATCTGTATTCCAGATTTACATTCTTCGTGCAGGCAATGCTAACCTTTACCTTCTGCTAAATGGAGTTTAACCGGTCAGTTCTTTGTTCACTCTTAATTCGGGACTAAGACACTTGATTCGATTAAGAAGACCAAAGCTGAAGCCTGATCCAAGCAACCTTTAAAGATGAAGTGTGTGTTGTGTGGAAGTTGAAATACTCTCTCCTAAATTAGTTCAATTTGCAACTTTGTACACAGAGGCTTTTGTATCTTAACAAGCTGATTGTTTGTTTAACTGATTCTAAACGTTAGAATGGAAAGATGGAAAGTCCATCCAAGGTATAGTTTGTGTTGCCCTAAACTTAATAGAAAAGGTTTATATTTTTGTTAAATTATGAGTTTTAAAATTAACAAACTCATTTTCTCAGTTGGATGCTTTAAAAAAGGCTACAGGTATATAATATACTAGTTGACTGAGTTTTAAGCTCAGTTACAGTAATGTTGTGACAACATATGTAAAAGGCAACATATGTAAACATGTAAATCTTGACTGGGCTGGCTTGACCTGGCTTTGTCAAGACTAGTCCTAGTAACCATACATAGCAGGCAGACTGATTTAAATATCTTTGGCAGCCAATTAGATTGCAGCTTGCTAGATTAAAACGTGATTTCTAGTTTTGTAAACAATACACAGATGATTAGTGTACATACTGTGGGCAATCTGAGACTAAGACCAAATCTCATCTATACTCTATTCATTTTCATTGAACCTTAGATTGTCTCTAAATCAGAGATAAGATGAAAGTAATCATGGAATCTTGTTTTTGCTTTACCAAAGAAGACAAAGTTTTTTGTTTAAAACATGCATTGCTCCTTTGAGTCAGATCTTTTAATTTCACAAAAGTGAATTTAGTCACTTACCAAGAGACTGTTGAGTTCTACTCTGTATTCAGTAATTCATTCACAGAGTTTAAAACTTTGTACTTATTACTTCTTTACACAAATCCCCACTCATATGGATCCTTTTAATGAAACTTTTATGGTCCTTTTTGAAGCATAAAAGCCTCTGTCCCCATTAATTGTAATTGCATTAAAAGGAGCACATTTCTTCAGTACATTTCTTCAAAATCTATATTTTGTTTCTTTCGGAAAATCATGTGGGTTTGGAATCACATGAAGGTGAGTAAATGATGTTAAACATCTAAATCTTTCTTTGGTAAAACCACTTTTTTATCTACAGTGTATTTTTTCTCTGTAATGTAATCTACAGAGAAAAAAATAAAAGCCACTGACTCAGTATAAAGAATATCTAATGCATACAGTCAGCCCCGGGTGTAACACTCTTTAAAGAAAACAGTGTATCCAGTTGCTAGAAGGACCCAATAAATAATTTACATTTGAACCTGAAATGGGGGGACGTGCTAAGCTACACACATTACCATACAGACTGCATCTGACTGCATGTACTCTTACTACAGATTATAAAGGTTGTTATGGAAATTAAATTCACAGGGTTGGTAACATCAAGAACATTTTTAATACCTCAACTTATTAAAACAAGCCCAAATGTCATTACAATCACTCAGTGGGTGCACTAGCCACACAATTTGAAGTCCAGGACTCATTTCAAAAACTGAAAACCACAGCTGGGGTATGTGGGTAAAAGAACCACCACTCAAACAAAAATAAACCTAAACCGGGTTTAATAGACCTATAACACAGGTTTTACAGGGCAAAACTTGCTTTTTTGCTCTGTATAGATGCATCTATTTTAGGTTTAACTGACTTTATATGACTGAATTGATTCTTACATGCCGGCAACAGCTCCAGTTAACCTCATTTACAAATCATTTCCATCTGCAGTATATCAGTATAGCGTTTTTATTGGTTTATCTATGAAACTGCTTTTTTAATAAAGGAGGGCTTGCACTATACTTGGAACTTCTTAAAATGTTCTTGGTTTACTCCATACACTACCTTACACTAGGCTCATATAGCTATTGCAAAATCTGAGACACCAGTTATTTTCTGTCAGATAACAATGTCTACTTTAACTATTCTAATATGTTTACTATTATATGTTGTCTTCACAAAGTGGCAGCAGCATTTTGAACACCTGTAAATAACACAAGTCTTGCGTTGAGTCCCATTATCACAGTTTACCTACAGTGACTCAAGTGACCTTCAGTGCTGTGTTGCACCAGAGTCTAGTGCTGCCCAGCTACTTCAGATTGTCCCGATAAGCTCTCGCTAGTATTGATTGGAAAGCACACTTGCAGAGGAAGGAAATGCAAAACCCATTCCCTCTAGCATGAAATACCAGCAGATGTTATCGAGCTCTGCCTCTCAGGGGCTGGCTCAGGAAGCCTGTTTACTGAACATCAGCCCTGTCTCGCCCACATTATGAACCGCGTGCACTCTGGGGGTCATCCTTGGGTTGCACTAACCCGCGCGTCAACTGCGTCTTTATAGAAAGAGAGCTACACTCAAACATGGATAGAGGGAAGACTTGAAATGCAAGAGCACAGCAAAGAAGGATATAATTCCTCAGCTATAATTAGCATTCTGAGGATTTGTCTTTTACTGTAAACTTATTTCAAGCAATATAAAAGAGGTCCAAACTGAAAAGGCTGAAGTCTGTGGTTAGTATATTTAGTGGATGATTTTTAAAAACATAGCCTGTGTTTGATGGCTGACAGGACTACATTAAATTCAGATTCCTTCAGATTTGGGTAGAAAAGTACAAGGAATGTCTGTTCTTCAATTTCGTGTTCTGTTGTGTGTGGCATGTTGTTCGCTCCACACAAATCAAAGTTTTCAAATCGCGGTTCAAAGTGCTCTCGAACAGTCAGTTGTCTGTCTCTGAATGTCGTAAACTGAGTCAGTCCTAAATTTGAAGGCATGATACTATACTATACATTTTGTTTAAATATATTTTAATTCTAAACTTTGCTAACGCTTGCTTTTTCTATGTAGCAACAGGGATTCGTAACCATTACTCTTTAGCCATATCACTATCAAATTAATATCTAATCATAAAAAGGGTAAAGTTTAAATTGACCATTCATGCATTTGAAGTCATCAAATTGATGCACTACATTTTTTTGTTTGCTACAACATTGGCCTGTTGCGGTAGTTCCACCCTAAAGCGGTGCTGCTTGCCCCTGATACTCACAGTGTAACATTAGTTCATGTTGAGGCATGAAACTAGCTGCCTGTACCTGGCATGCTGCAGTGTCCCCACACTTCTTAGATATGCTTTCCTTAGGTCAACCCTGTGTTATTATTGATTCTCCAATTCCCTTTACATTTTGGGTTTCAAAAGATGTTGAGCCATTTATATCTCTCATCCAGTTTCTGCAATAGGCTGAAACTGAAACTTCTTTTGTGCTTTCCTGTGTTTTCAGGAACTCTTGATGCGGTTGACTGGACCACCTTCACTCTGTTCTCAGTGACTGAACTCTTCAGCTCCTTCAGAGTGTTCATTGGGCTTCTGTGGCTTCGCTAACAAGGCTTCCTTTGTTTGTGTAGTTTTGAGGGTTGATCTTTTTTTGGACAGTGTCTGTTTGGTCTGATGTAGCTTCTGCTGTCCTGGAATCGAGACTATACCAAAACTACTGGAAGCTGTTTTGTGTGGCTTTCCTAATATTACTTTTATTAAGCGTCATTGGAATGCTCTGCAGTCTTTCTTTAAAAACTCAACTATATAGCTATATTTACAGCCCTGGTGCTTTGACCCATTGTATTGTTATCCAAAGAATAATTCACGCTGTAATKAAWATGCCAYAACAGTACACCAAATTTCTGCCTAGATCTAATTGGTCAACAGATTGCTGTTCTTTAAGTAACATTACAGCCCTGGTATGTCACAAAAGTCTACAGCACAATTACTGTGAATTACAGCAACCATGTGTCACAAAAATATTGCTTGTTTCTTATCATAAGATGCATGTTGCCTCGAAAAGTAACGTCAATACAAAAACTGTTTGTCTTGAGCTTCATTAAATTGTGTCAATGAGTCTGAAGCTTAGGATCAACTATGTGCAATGCCATGCATTGGCTGGCCTAGTATAAAGCTTGTTGCCCATGTACTCTGAAACAGTGTGATCATGTTCTCAAGTAATGAATTATACCTTATCATACGAATCTGGGTTTGGTAGATGCCAAGCAGAACACTACCTGCCCAAATGTGCTGTGCCATTGTTTTGTAGCAGAATAATAATGGAATCAGACTGTTTCTACATTCTAGACAAGTCTGTGCTTTCAAAAGTACAGCGACAGTTTAAGGAGGGAGATTTCCTGTTTCATTATGACAATTCTCTCAGGCACAACAGGAAATCTATATAGAAATGGGTTGTCAAGGTTGGTGTGGAAAAACTTGACCAGCCTGAACTGAAGTCCTGACCTCAACACCATCAAACACCATTCATTTTAATAGTCAAACCATGACCTAATGATAATATACCTATATCAGTGCCTGACACCACAAACATGGAAAATATTCAAGCTGTTATAGCAAAAAAGCACAGGCTTTATCAATAAACCTGCATTATTTTCTGTCTGCATTATTTTCTAATATTCTCATTATTGTACATAATTTTGGAGGGCTTTGATAGTTTTGTGCAACAAAAGATTTTGTTGGGCCCACTTTTTATTGATTATCTGTCAGCAGGATTGCGCTTAACATCTAACTTGGTCTTGGAGAAACGTTGTTTCATTTCATGTACTTGTATATGGCTGAAATGACAATGAACTCCACTTTGACGTTTGACTATTTATAATTGGTAGAAAACGCACCTCATCTGTGTCTGGTAGACATGACCCTAAACCAACATAATTATACAGAGCTTCCTTTAAACGGACTTGTTGAATTTGAAAATATGCATATCCCTATAATTAAACATACCAGATAGCCTGAAAATATATTTTTACAACAACATGAGGCCAATAATAGCTTCTATAATATTATGTAACATCCTTTTCTGCACTACCGGCCTTCTAGCTTTGACTGAGTATAACTAGAGCAGTTACTGCACGTTTCTTCCGGCGAGCTTGTTTTTATGCTGTTCACGCTCCCACAACAGATGTGCTGTTGTGAATGGCTTCTGTCCAGCCCCCACAGTA
Organism: Yasuhikotakia modesta; assembly: GCA_036877545.1. Lineage (NCBI taxonomy): Eukaryota > Metazoa > Chordata > Actinopteri > Cypriniformes > Botiidae > Yasuhikotakia > Yasuhikotakia modesta. The sequence goes on from JBAJNP010002692.1 coordinate 14,445, forward strand.
CATTAAGGTCAGGGTGTTCTCTGCGTGTGCCCTCATAACAGGCCCACTACGCCACGCTGACCCCGGTGAGACACATACTGCCTCCATTCCTTCAGCCCAACTCCAGCTGGACTTAGAGAAGGGTGCTTTCTTGAGGGGTCTGTCTGAGCTTCCGCCCCACATAGAGGATGTGGTGTTTGGTTTCTGCCTCATACCACAAACGAGGGGTTCGTATTCCGCCCCGCATAATCAGCGGGTTTGTCTGCAAGGAGAACAGCACATCTGTTTGGGGCCGGCCAAAATAGATGCATTCATGCATTCTTGTGATGATGGATTATGACTCCCTCCCACAGCTGAATCTGTCTCTCTCTTTTTCGCTTTTTCCCAAGATCTCACTTTTGGTGATTTGTTTCAGTTTCTTCATACAGTCGTTTCATTCTCTCACAATCCTTCTCACTTGGTTAGTGTTGGGGAAGCTACTTTGAAACTGCAGCTTGGAAATAGTATGAAATTATATGAAAATCGATGCATGTTAACAGTTGTTTTTGCTTTTTTTGTAGACGGTGGCCATTTTGGAGCAGCGCCTGACACTAACAGAGGACAAACTAAAGGAGTGTGTTGAGAACCAACACAAGATCATGTCTCAACACCAGTCAATGTCTAGGAACTGAATCAGCAATCTGCTCAAACTACCTCTTGCCATACCGTCCAGTAACAGTACACCCAAAAGATTCAAACATTTGTTCTAGTCCAAAACCTTTTTCTGTATTACAAATCAGCATTGATTTGGTGACACTAGTTATATCACACATTACTTCATTATGAGGCAGATGTTTTCTATGTGATTTTTGCATTGAAAAGCTCAAAGCTTTTGATGGAGAATTGTGCTAAGCGTGTATCAGTTTCTGCTGAGTCTGGATGCCCTGTTGGTGTCCAGTGCCGCAGACAGTAGAACCAGAGGAAGGCATCAACTTCACTGCAATTCAATCCATCCTAAAACCACACACTGAAATCTATCCTTGGATAAAATTCTGATACATCAAAATACTAGCTTTTCTTTTCCTTACGTGTTTTAGCTTGGAATTTATTTTTTTTCACTTTTCATAATGCCTTTAAAATGTTTCTTATGTAGCTGCATTGAATGTTGTTTTAATTGAGTTTATTGGAGCTGTAGTAGTTTTTGTGTTGTGTATAGTTTAAAAAAATTAGTATACTATATTGTTCTTAGAAAAATGTTAATAAAATGTATTTAACATTGTGCTTTGTGTATTTTAGTGTTGTCCATGCTGTATATTACTGTAAGTTGTAAAACACTTCTGATTGGTCAATACAGTGTTCAAAAATCACAGAATATTCGAACCCTTTATAGGTCTAGATAATTTGGCAAAAACAGCCAAATAACATGATCAGGCTTGAGCAGGGAAGGAAGTTTCAAATCAAATTTATTACAAACTAACTGTAGTTCCTCCCTCATGCAGTGTTTGTAAGCATGGCTTGGGATTCAGGAACAGAAGTAGAGAAAAAGAAACTGGACCAATAGTCTTCATGTGCACATGTGGGGCCCATAGGGCTGAGGGAAGAATTAGTCAGCATCATTTTTCAGTCTCTGTCTTTGGCCCTTTATGAGGGTAACATCTGCATACCTCTTCCCCACTCTGTATACCACTGCAGTTTTCATAGGAACCCTACATTAAGTTTAGTGTGACTCTTCAGTGATAAATGTACAACCATTTTTTCTCATTTTTGAATATGTGACAGTTAGGGTCACTCATCCTTCTAATTTCACAAAGATTTTCAATGTCAAACAAAATGTGGCTTGCTTTTTATATGTAATAATCATAATGCCAAGAAAAATAATGTATGTTCAGTCAGGTGGTTTTATTCTACAATTTTACTTACCAAATAAATGTGCATGGAATATAAACTTGCCTTAATTTTATAATGTGAAAAGTGCAATTTGATAAGATACTGGTACGATTAGACATTATATACATTACATTATATACATTATATAATACAACAAAGTGACAGGGCTCACAGTTTTACAATTTAAATTTTCCAACTTGGTGTTTAAGACAATGATAGTGTGTAAAGAAGAAAACTAATGTAATGCTGATATGTCTGCACATTTATTTTGACTCTGTATGTATAAAAACAGCCCTTTTAGGCCGTTACTGTGATTTTATTTTATTGAATTTAAACAGTCACTTGGAAAAAGTAGTCATTTAAAAAAAAATAAAAAAATTTACAATCATATCACAATATGAGCCACTGATAATAATAACACACATTGGGTATTTATTTGTTTGGATTTAATTTCAACAGAAGGTAACTTTACAGCTTACAGCTTTACACAAAAGGCCTTTGTTGACCCAAAGGTGTTTTATTTTGATTGACAACACCGGCAGGTGTCAGTGTACTGAATGGAGGAGCTTTTGTGAAAGAACTGATGGGATTTTTATCCTTGTCAAAACCAAATCTGTTTTTTGCAACTGCACAAGCTGTTGTACACCTGGCTATTTTGTTTAGTTTTCATACAATTCAAAAACAGACAGGTGTTTATTAAAAAGTTTAAAGGTCCTACCACAAAAAGTGTTTTAGATTAAAGAACTGAAGCAATGTATCTCATGAGGACCGCTAATACTGCTCAGGCCTGGCTGGGCAAAGCAATGCTTTATTTCCTGTTTCTCTCCCTGAGTGAGTATTGAGTTTATGTTTGGGAATTCAGGCCATGCCTTTCCCCTCGTGAGCTCATTGCACAAAGCAGCCCACGCAGGAGCTGCAGAATGTTTCCACTCGACTTGACTTGCACCTCTTCCAGTTTCTTCTCACCATTAAAGAAAAATAGTCTGAGTCTGAGTTTGGGTATAAAACAGGTTCTTTTTTAAATGTCATCATTTGTTTTTCCAAACCTGCTTAGAAATAAGTTGTTGCTTGGGAGTGAAATTTATAGTGCAGTGTAGTGCAGTGAGGGATGTCACAATATTGATTATTATGTACACATTTTTGACAATAATGGTCATATTAATACATTTATAGTTTTAATACCACACAAATGATTATATTTAATATTTTAGCACTAGTATCAGCCAAACTCTTCACTCTCTGAAAGAAAGAGATGAATTTGATTGACAGTATTATTTAATTATTTTTAATAATTTCAACAGACTTTACCATAATACTATTAAAGTGTTTAATTTTGGCCACGATAATATTATTGTAAAAATATGTGATATTGTAGCCACACTGATTTGGTATTATTTATAATATGATTTAATTTTAAGCAATCTTGGCTGCTTTTTTTAGTTTTCTTCATTTTGCTAGTTTCAACCACCAAACTGTTGTTGTTTACAGAGCCTAGGGCTGTCACAGAGAAAGATATCCTTTTTCACAACACAAGTTTCCTTTGTTATGAAAATGATGGCATTTATTATATGCAGGGTCATGATTTTTCCATATACTATACAGACTATGGGGCTTTGCTACACATACACACAAACATACATAAGTAATGAAAGGGGCTCCAATTCTGCAGAAAAGAAAAGCTATTCTGTGAGCTTGCTAATATTCTTTATGAGTGATGCAAAAAAAGTGATAAGAGAATTGTTACAAATTTAACACCAAATCATTGCATTATTTTTTATTTATCACAGCATATTGTAGGAGTCATAAACCTTGTATAGCTCATGTATAAATACATTCATTATAAACCTAACAACCAAACAACAACAAAAACAATCAAACATGAATATCTAGATAAACAATGACTTAGAATCATGACTAGTAATTTTGGAAAACAAAAGCCTGTGACCCAGTTTACGGGATCTTCACAGCCTAGAAAGCACACTTAATCTTATTTTAATCACTTAATCACCACACCCACTTCAATGAGTAGCGCAATGTTTCTGTATAAAACTGTAAGCAATCTATTTCTAATTTAGTTGCCACGCTAGTTTTGATTTATGGCACCTGACAAAGTTGTAATGAGAAGGCCAAAAGTCATAAAATAACTTTTGCTTTTGTCTTTCAATTTTGTGGGTGTAGCAAGGTGCCAAACTCTTTGTAGTCAAAGATAGCAGGGTGGAGCAAAGTTTACCAATGAATCATCTCTAGTTTACTATTGAAAAAAAATCTGTTCATTTAGAATCATTCATGGAAGTGACCTGGCAGGCCACTCCTAAAAAATGGCTTTGGCTTACAGACCAAAGAGGGCTGGGTTTACATTAATGGATTTCTCAGTCTAAATCTCAGTGGAGGAAATGCCAATCAAGGCGTGGGAGTTTACACTACAAGGGTGGATTAGCACTTGAGTGGGCCATATGGAAACTTTAGCCGCTGCCAGTGTCATTCACTGCAGCTGAATTATGAAACGCCACTTCATCAAAACCATCAGCTATAGTGCTTACCTTTACTAATGACATTAACATTCAACTCTGTCTCTCTAATGGTCTGAATGGAAGATCACTTTGCTTAAATTGCTTTAATGGTGGCTTATTTTGTCTGAACAGAAGCCCATGACATTTTGCAGATGAAGAGGATGCAATTGTATGTTTCTGCAGTGAAATATGGATGAATTAATCTGTGGCAGGATATCTGAACTTGTTCAAAGCACTGAAACATTTAAATCATAGTAAAACATTTATTGACAGGGTAGGAATGCATGGTTTGTCCTCTGTATGTATCTCACCAATATTTGTTTTAGATATTTACCTTGGAACAGTTGGCAGGCACTCAGATCCAGCAGGAAATTAAAGCTAAGTGTGGTTTCCTGCCCATCATCCTTTGCTATTACGAGACTGGGCACCGTGACAAAAAGAAATACATAAAATTGTCTAATTTCAATGTGATATGTAATAAAGCCAAAAAATCATACTTGTTCATGAAACCTCACTTTCATTATCTCAGATCATGGCTGGGAACAAAATATTAACATATGTTTACACAGAAATTTCTGTGTTTAGAAAAAACAAATTGTCTCGGTTACAATTAATGATTAAAACCATTTTTTGGGAATTTACCTCAGATACTGCATTCTAGTGGTGCTTGTAGCTATGTGCATGCAATTTGTCTGTGAATACAACCTAATTATAACTCATTAACATGCCTTTAAAAAACCATTTTTCATCTCTGCTGTTATTCTTTTTTCATTTACAATAGGTTTCAGCAAGTGCACTTGTCAGCTCTGGCCCTAAAAACATCCTATATTAACTTTATATGACATAACTTTATGGTGTAAGGTATATGCCATATCACCTGTCCCCCAGAGTATATGGGCCATTATATTTATTTATAATTAAATAAAATACAATATATTATAATATATTGACATTAGACAATATGTAATATAGTTGCATGCATACATTTTATTTTAAAGGGCCTACAGGACAAATGGGTGTGCATTCCATGTATATGTATATAAACCAAATGTTCATTTGCATACTTCTGCTTTGAAGATGATTTAATAAACAGCCTTAAGTAGCTCTGTTCACAGTTCACAGCCTTTGGAATGAGAAACTAGAGACACAAGAAGTTGACAGTTTGGAGTAACTACAACTCATCTGGGCATATAAAAGGCCATTGTGTCTGGTCTAAGCATCTCACTCCTCCCATAATGCACTCCTCCCTGTGCTGAAATCAGAAGGTCTCTCTTTTGCCCCCAATCTCAAGCTCTTAGAACTTATTAACAGGTAACATGACTTTTCTGTTTGTAGGAATGTTATCTTGTCAGTTTTACATTTCAAACTGAAACCTGTGTGGCCTAATACCTGAAGAGCTGCATTTTTAGGCTCTATTTTATGAATTAACAATGTTTTATGTTCTCAATTGCTTTAGCTATGCATACCTTTAAATCACCAAAATCACAGCAGTAGGAATAAGGACTTTGTGGTTGAACATATAAAAGGGAACTGATAGTTAAGCAGATTAACTTTTTTAACTGGGGGCATTCCATTCATAATCAGCATTCATAGAAATAAGGCTGTTACGCACAGCTGCAATCCTTAAAGGGCCAGTATACACTGTCAAGTCCAAGTACACTTATATTGGAGATTTACTGTAGAAACCTACTATCTAAGAATGACATCCTTCACCGGTAACAGACAAACCTCTCTGCTTTAACATTTTTATTGTGCAGTATAAGAAGCAGTTTATTACGAACTATCTTCTTACTATTTCCTGTAAACATTTCAAATTGTACAATTGTTAAAATATTTATATATATATAACCAGCTGCAATGAGCAATACAACACCCACCATGTTGGGTAGCCAAGAGTAAAGAGTAAAGTCTCGTTTGTCCAAAATCACTCCATATAAATTTCAATGACGTATCTCCTGATTGGCTGCAATTATGTCAGTCATTATAGAGAGCATTTTATTGGACAAGAAAAACCTTCATACCCTTACAAACAAGACATCAATATTTATGTATGTTTCACAGGAAGAGAAACGATGTATAAATATGTGTATCTTCTAGGTTTTTTGCCGTTTAGTAATAATATGAATGGAATATAATCGGCATAGTATCGAAACTAAATAAAAACGACAAAACGACACATTTCATGAACAAGTCACATAATTCATTGTTTTGAGAGGGAAAAATAAGACGCACTGCGTCTTTAAATGCTCCATTGTAGACTCCTCCCACCCCCGTGACGTGTTTCTTTTATTACAGCCTGTCAAACAGCCATCCAAAAATGACAAACAGGCGAGTGGACACACAGCGATCATGAGCTGCTCTATTCACCCGACATCCCCAAAACATTTAACGTGTTTTGCCATCATCAGCATCATCTGACGAACCGGACCGCAATCTCTTATGGACGCCCAGCCTGTGTTCTCCCGTTTCAGCACACTGCAGGAGGAAGCCGATGTGTTGGTGAGCGCACACACAATCTCAGCGCCATCACACTGAAACAGGAGAGCCAATCCACGACTGTGGATATGCCCACGGGGAAACTTTTCGTCGCCTGATTTTTCTATTCCTCTCATTATATCGCACACAAAAGCCTCGCCCCATCTCCCCCATGAAAAATACTCACTGGAGCGGCGTGATGATGTCGAGCAAAAGCGCGGAATGGCTGCAGGATGAGCTGGAGTCTGGCGGGGGCTCGTTGTTGTTGCTCGACTGCAGGTCGCACGAACTCTTCGAGTCTTCGCATATCGAGTCTGCCATCAATCTGGCCATCCCGGGACTCATGCTCCGGAGGTTAAAGAAGGGCAACTTGCCCATCCGATCCATCATCCCCAATAATGAGGACAAGGAAAAGTTCGTAAAGCGCTGCAAGACGGATACGGTGGTGCTGTACGACGAGGCGACGTCGGACTGGCAGGAGAGTGGAGCCGCGGGCTCAGTACTGGGTCTCCTCATGCAGAAGCTACGGGATGATGGATGTAAAGCGTATTATTTGGAAGGTAATGGCGTGGGAACAAATACAGTAGAAACAGGACTGATAACTCGGGGACTTGTCACACAGGAGTTCCGTTTGGAGCCAGACCGTATTTGATCCCTTCTCATAATTTGCTATTCAAAACGTTTAACGTTCCAAGAGCCCAGAGTTTGTTTTAAAATACCGTTAATATATTTTTATTCAAACAGAATATTCAAATGTTTTACGGATCTTAATTGACTCCTACACGTTTGTCGGTGGGAAATCGCGTCCTTTACGTTGAAATGTGAGCGTGTACAAAGTTGTCACGATTACAAGCGCAGCGATTAATCATTGATTTAATTGGGATTACGAAATAGTAACTAAATGCAACGATTATACAATGATTTACTCGCGTAATAACAGCCATAAAGTTTTACTACGTAAAAATATTTTTAATTTTTGAATCTGTTAGACTGAGATTTACCCAATTAATTTCCCGTAAAACCGTGATTTTCTTCAATGAAACGTTTCTTATTTTTTGGATACGTGTTTTGGCGACAAACTTTTATAAAGGCTTTGGAAACAAATGTTTCCAATTAATTTCTTAAAATGGCTCCGCCATGTTGTCTTTCAGAAGTAAAGCAGGCGATTCATGAATGAACGACCCAAAGGCTAAATTACGACGCAATATAACATTAATCCATACATTTAGGGGTTTTATTCGAAATTCGATGCAAATATAAGCATATGTGTGGCGTTTTTATCTTGTGGTTGAATGGTTGTTGGTTTGTGTAATTCTCTGCATCGCCACCATTCACAAAATAAGTCGAGTCGCACTCATGAGCTTTCATGAAACAGTAACAGCCGCATGTTACTAACATTCAACACTCAAGCACCACTAGACTCAAACCTAGAACAGACTTCTTGTGACACTTCATAATTTAGTTTAACGAATGTATCATTAATAAGCATCAGTATATTTTTTCACAGTTTCTATCAATTAATTTCTTATTTAAATGCACAGTAACCAATGATCTGTTATGGAATATTTAAATAATTTGAATGATTTTAACTTAATTCATTTGCTTAGTTACTCATTTATACTCAATAATAGTAATCCTATTATATCTGACTTGTTTCAGGAGGATTTAACAAGTTTCAAACAGAATACCCAGAGCACTGCGAAACTAACTTGGACTGCTCCTGTCCAAGCAGCTCTCCACCCTCATCCGTTTTGGGCCTTGGAGGACTACGGATTAGTTCAGATTGTTCTGATGGCGAGTCAGACCGGGAACCAGGTAGTGCCACAGAGTCAGAGGGCAGCCCCTTACCCAATAACCAACCAGCGTTTCCAGTGCAAATTTTACCCTACCTTTACCTGGGCTGTGCCAAAGACTCCACCAACTTGGATGTTCTGGGCAAATACAACATCAAGTACATCCTGAACGTAACTCCCAATCTGCCTAACATGTTCGAGCATGATGGGGAATTCAAGTACAAGCAAATTCCCATTTCTGATCACTGGAGCCAAAACCTATCTCAGTTTTTCCCTGAAGCCATTTCTTTCATAGGTAAGTGTTTAACCTCCTGGAAGAGTACTTCCCATATACCTTAACATTTTGTTTATTTTTGAGCATTGAAAGACTGAATATAACTTGAATATGTTTGTTTTGGTGAATTTAGCCGCTACATTAACCGATCACCAGTCTGTATTTCACAATTTTCCCCCTTTAAGTTTCCCCAAACTTATAGGCTACACAAATATTAAGTACAGAACACAACAAAAATTTTTTGGTCTGTTTTTTTACTACTCTTGATCTATAAAGCAAAACAGTGTTCACCTAAAACATTGTCAGAGATGAAAAAAAACTAGTTTTACTCAAGATTTACAGTAACAGAAAACTTACTAACTGACAGACTTTTTGTGTTTGCTGTGCCAGTGGTTATTAGGGTAATGCCACATTTGTTGTCTGTGGTGGGCCTAAATCATTTTCTTGAAACATTCTGTATGAGGTTACAAAGTGTTTACATGCTTTTATTTAAGTAACGGTTTTGGAACTGTATTAAGTAATGGATTACAGACTATATTACAGGCTTTAAAAAGTACATTTTTTGATAAGTTGGGGCTAAGTTTTGTTGTTTCAGTGATTTATCATATGTTACCTTGGGGTTATGATTGCATGTGTGGGTAGTTGTTGGTAAATGAAGAATGAAAGGAAACAAGCCATCAAATTTGTTTAAACGCTTTGTACTTTGAACTCATTGGTTACATACACTTTGATGTGTACTTTGATTTACAGACAGATTAACTATATAAAACCACAGGTATTTGAAATATATTTTCCATCTGAGAATTTTTTGTGTAACAATAGTCAGGCACTGCATGGTATCTATGACTAGAACCTGTTGTTCTGGTTTGAGGCGCTTTTTTCATTCCTAGTTTTTACGAGCTCATGGTCTTTCATTCTGTCAAGTGTCTTTAAAACTGTAAATAAATGTTATGTATCAGGTCAACATTTTTACAAGATAACAGTTTAACTGACTGACATTAAAGACATGGTTAAAATGGGGCTAGGTGATAAAGCAGTATTAATATTTATTGACAGTACAGCTTTAGTAATATTGGTTAAAGTGTTCCATTTAATGCTCAGTAGTTTCACTTGCATTTGAATGTAAACACACATGAAAGTTGGTGCATGGAGCAAACCGTTTTAAATCGGTAATGCAACACAAGTCTTATTTTGCATAATCTTGTATTTTTTTACAGTTTATATCAAAAACAATCTTGTCAGTTGTGTCTTACGTGAACATGACCAGTGGATGTGTATAAGCATTGGGTCCTAAAGTGATAGTAACTTGACCTTTGATAGTAACTTAAACCTTTGTGCATGTGACTTTTGTACAAAGAAAGGGCAAATTGGTGTACACCCAACTCAATCACAACATCCTGTTATGTTTCTGGACAGTTTCACTTTTGCTACGTAAGCATACAAAGATGTTTCATGTGATCCCTTCATGCAAATTATGCTGTTAAATAAACAGCCTGGAACATTAGGACGTCTCTGTGAAAGACCAACACTTCCTGTTTAGATGATAGAATGGCAGAGCGTGGCCAGTGGCATGTAATTGCGCTGTGTAAAAGTGGGTTGCCTTTGTATGAATCTTTATGGTTTTATGTAGTTTAGAAAATCTTTTTCCTGTGTACAAGACGACTCACTGTTAGTGTTTGTGATTCTGGGAAAATTGACCTCATTGTTCCAGGGTTTAGCTGCCCTGAAAGTGTTGTTCGTCATCCAACACGAGAGGAAGAGGAAATAGCCACTTTGCCTTGCCTTGCCTGGCAATAAAGGCTCTGTAGTATGTCACTGCCCCAATAAACAAATGCAGTTGTGCTGTAAATAATGTATAACTATAATCTTTTGTATTGATAGATCAGACAAAGTTAAATAAATTTAAGAGGGCATTTCTCACTTGTAATGTGTTTTTGAAATGGGTGAGAGAGGTGATCCTGACTGGTGTAGTTAATGCCCTTGGGTCAGCCAAGCTATCGACTGGAGCTTTATTGAACAAATTTTTTCACTTTGAAGAGCCTTGTTTAAACCTTTCCATCTTTTTAAAAAAGGTTTAAACAAGGTATCTTGTTTAAACCTTGTATGTATCTTTTTAAAGCTTCATAAGTTTAGAGTACCTGAACTACTGTAGCTACCAGAACTACTAGTTGCTGTATAGGGGTCCTTGTATTTATGCATGTGTTTATCTGCTGTTCTTCTAATTTGGCAAAACATTTGTGTTAAATACCAAATAACGTTTTTTCTATATTCTCATTTTAATCTTTTAATCAAAAGATTGTTTTGAAGCCAGAGCAAACAGCATTTTACTCACGTATGTGAGGTAGACACTATTTAGTTGCATTGTTTAAGTCTGGCTAGTGAAATAAAATAAATGACTAGCCTGTGGGGACTCAAGCTTCATTGTGTCTGTAGAGAGCTATTACATTAAATGGAACTGGATAGAACATGGCCGTTTTTAATTTGGCACTTTTTCTAAAAACCCAGTGCTTAAATCAAAAAGAATCTAAAGACATCCATCTGCATTTGTTCATTGAAAAACATGAACATGAAAATATGATAGTAATTGTTGTTGACAGTGGTGGATTTGTTGCTTTGATGGTTGTAATAGTTGTCTATCTATCGTTTTTATCCTTTTCTAACAGAAATCTTCCTCAGGTAATTTAAAAAGGACCTTGTACTGCTTGGTACTACTTTTAGTGTCATATCACACAGTTTATTCATTTTAAGTCTGAAATGTGTTAAGTTTGTGTGGCATACAATGTTTATATTTGTTCTTTTGTTCCTTAGATGAAGCTCGTTCCAAAAAGTGTGGCATCTTGGTGCACTGCCTAGCAGGCATCAGTCGCTCAGTCACTGTAACGGTGGCGTACCTGATGCAGAAGCTCAACCTGTCACTGAACGATGCTTATGACTTTGTCAAGCGTAAGAAGTCCAACATCTCGCCCAACTTCAACTTCATGGGCCAACTTTTGGACTTTGAGAGGACACTAGGGCTTAACAGCCCCTGCGACAACCGCTCGCCCAACGACCAGCTCTTCTTCACCACACCAACCAATCACAACATGTTCCAGCTAGACACACTGGAGTCCACATGAAGACCAGCAGAGAAAGCTGGGTGGGAGCAACCGCCCTTTGAATGTTTATCTCCCATCTCCAGGGGAGTTTTTGACCTGGAGGACCAGGCCAGCAGCAATGGCGAAGGGTGGGATGGAGGGTGGTCACGCACATGGGGTAGAGTTTCACAAGGGTACCACTCTTGAAGGCAAGCCCTTTGAAGCCCCCACACCTACTCTGGTGGATTTAATGCAGCTTTTCTTGCCTTTATTGAACTGACTGTTCTGTTTTTGACTTTGTTTGATAAAAGAAGAAACAAGAGACTTTTGCACAGAGCTTGATACAAAGAGAAGGATGCAGAACTGCTGTCTTGTGGCAACAATGCCCTCAATCTCCTGTTTTGAAGGGTGCCAATATACTGACTAGGATTTTTGTTTTTTAAATCGAAGGAAATCTTGCTCTGCAGAATGTAGGGTTGGATTTTTATTTTCTCAAAGCAAAGACAAAACGCCATCAAAGAGGTGCATAGTACATTCAATACTTGCAGTCTGTCTGTTTCTATGTATTTGTATTTTCCTCACAAGGTTCACAGACACAACTGGACATGCATACAACATTCTCCAAAGTCGTTCTTTTGGAGCAAAGTCATGTTGGTGACAGAGCCGAATCCTACGTTGTAACCAACAAAAACAAACATTGTGACCCCCAACCACCTTATAGAACCTTGTTTTTTCCCTACATTTGCAATGACCTAATGCGTTTTGCACAGTGGTAAAGCCTTTCACTTCTTGGCACTTAAAACCGGTACTCCAACACACACATAAAGAGACATTCAGATGTCCCCCGGAGCTGCCAGTTCTAGGCTGCGACAAGGCCGTACAGCTGCATCGGGCGGTTGGGCAGCGCTGCTGTGGGACAACATACTTACTCAAAGCTCATTGTTGACAGATTGACAGTTTGAGTCCTAGCTAGAAGTCCCAACATCCCTGTTAAAAGTGTTTGTTAGGATTTCATTCACCTTCTGGCCTTGGTGATTCTGATTACAGTATGAATATATTGTATTAATTTCTAAATAAGAGTATATCTATTCACTATATGTATTTGGGCATGTGTTCCTCTTGAGCTGTCGTTAGATGAGCATTGAATGTTGAGAACAGTTTTTTTAACTACTATTGCTGCTCCTGTGTGCGTGTGGCAGCATCAGGGCAGTAAACAGTGTGTAGGGAGGGCGTTTCCAACCATGGAAACGAACGATTGGACCTGAGTGAACAAGTGCTTGAGTTAACAGGGTTGCGTTAAGCTGGCCTTATATAACCTTTTTAATTCTTTCCTACTCTGACTGTTCAATACTATTTGTATCTCACTTTAGAAATCATTGTATTAAAAAAGTTTGTTCATTTTTAAAGAAATCAACATGTAGTAATAATAGATGACTAATGGTCTTTAACGGGTCAGTCAAGGTTGTATTTGTTACTCTGCAATATACTCAACAACCCTTTGCAGTTTTTTCTAGAAAATGGCCTCGGGTTTTTTGATTCTTCTACTTTTGATACTAGAATTCCACAGAAATATCGCTTTGTTCACTTTGAAACTGAAGTAGCTTTTCAACTAGGGTGTCTAAAGTGCAGGGCTTGGCATCACATCCAAGTATTGGGTAAATACATTTGGTTCACATTTCATCGGCTTCAATTTACCCAACAGATTTCCATAATGTGCTATATGCTGACTCCTGTGGCCTTTAAGTGTACCTGAATATTTACATATATACATTTAATAATATTTAAATTATACCAGTTAACTAATACATATAAATAAATAAACACACACGTCTTTTGTGCAGATATGCAACAGTCATCTCTTCAGTGTATCATTCTGGATGACGTTCTTGTGGTTGAAGCAACTCTTCAGAAGTCGTCACCCAGTCTCAATAATGACACAATGTTCTCAAGTCACCTTTCAACTCATACACCCTAGGACTGAAATGTACTTCATTTCAGAGCTTTTCTTTTTCATTTAAGTCTTGATTTCCAGCTGCTTTTTGTGGAGGAATGTTTGTATCTGTAACAATGGGAAAGAGAAGTCTTTGACGTTTTTTTTCTCTGTTTGTATATTGCCAGAACACAGGGACAAGGTTTTCTGTGGAAATTTCTTGTAGCTACAAAACAGTAAAAGAGAGTTGGATAATTGAGTTTAAGTGTGACATTAAGATTAAAGGGATGAGTGAATATGGAAATGTATATCTTACCTCACTGAGGAATTTTTCAGGGATTTTCATTTGACAATGCGACGGCATCGTGTTACAGCTTAATGTCAAAGAGCTGTTTTATATGTGCTGTATACATTTTTTAAAAGATACAATCTATATATGTGTATAATACTGGGCTTGGTAACCGGGCGGTTAAACTTTCTGGTTTATGAAGGATATAAAATTGTCCCTATGTATTGTATAGTATATGAAAACCAATACGAGACTTTGTACTGCAAATAAATATTGAATTATTTTTTGGTTATTCAGTCTGCTATTGGTATTTATTACACATTTTTGTGTCCATTTGTAATTTCAACAAACCGTGTGACTGTTTTACACTGTACCGGAATTCTACAGATACTCATAATACTCATAACATGGTTATCATAACACCACTTTCAAATGTACTAAAAAAGATTGCTAGGGCTCTAACAAAAATATTTTTAAATCAGCCCAAAATGACATTTGGATGTGATGTGGATATAGACGCATATCTATATATCTACATATACAATTCTTATTTGATTGTGGTTTAATTGTTCATTTTGTGTACAGCTCAGGATTGTTGTAGGAAAGCTGCACATCAGGGGGTGTTTTTTGCAACGCGCCTTACATGAGGTGAGACTTCCTCCCCCCACCCACTCTGAGGCATGGTTTCCTGTTGCCTTGTGGTTAATTTCAGACACAGTTTTTGAAGCATGAGATGACACCACATCCGATTGCTAAAACCATCACTGCTCAGCTTCCTTTTGTAACTCATGCTTTTTGAGAATGAGTAAAGAATGTATTTCCATTTTAAACATCAATGTGACATGCTGTCTAACCCTTTTGATCTGCAGGTTGTTGTCACAAATGTAGAGAACTTTTTTTTGCGGGAAAGTGCTAGATTAAGGAAATAGTTTAATAGAAATAGCTAGAATAGAAATATATATGGCTAGAATATATATATGTCCTAACAGAGTCGCTTACTGGGTGAGAAAAGCCAGTCACCTGCTGAGATCATTTGCAGAGTTAAGAACGTCAGCCACTCCTAGAAGCACAAATCATCTGCCAGGTGAGGAACATCTGGTGTTTGGAGTCCACATCTACTTCTCAGTACTCAGCACCAGCCTATCAACTCAGTAGCTACTAAAGAGACTTGACTGACTTCCCATGACTTCGGCCTTCTCTTTTAGACAGAATTATTTTGTGGGTGACTTAAAAGTATAGCTTTCTAGCTTTCATGATCATTAGACTCATTATAAACTTCTCATTCATGAAACATATAGCTTTTAGCTTTGAGGTTGTTCCCAAATGTTTTGGTAGTTGGGATATTAGAGGACTACAATCTCAAGACTCAAAAGTTTCAATTCAATGGGGAGTGAGTGATAATGTGCATGCAGAAGAGATCTGTGGAAGTGCTAGTGTCCTCAGGGTTTACCCAAATTTTAATGAGAACTTGGAAGGGAAGAGACAATTTTGCATAGGCTAATATAAAGGCTGCACCCCTAATGCAGTTCTTTAAAGGAATAGCAATCTAATAGGACAGACCAGGTTAGGTTGGACAGCTTTCCATTTTCATGTTTGTTATGAACTTCCATGAAAAGCCATTTCAAATAAACCTGGGGTTTGTTGAGATGGACAGTAACAGTGAAATCTGAAGTTGACAAACACTCACTAAATGGTGCTTCACCTCACCCTTTAATGTGAGCAATCAGTTGCCTCTGCTCATCTGTTGAATAAACCATTCTGCTCTCGTGTCTGGTAGAGCTTTTCTCCTATGATCTGACTTTCTGTTGAGAGTAATTATTACACACATAACTGTTACCCCCATTTCCATTCCATTGCCTGAACTGCCCTAGCTAGATTCTGTTACATGTATCAAATGTGCAAGACCACAAACATCAGTCATGACATTAAGACATGACTGGAATACATTAGAACTCTTCCACCTCAATGTCCTTTTCTTTGGAATCTCAGGATGGGTTTTGGTATTTATGTATGTATAAACTGTTTAAAACTGATTAAAATTGTTCTAAAGGAGTCACACAATGTATAGAAAACAAGACTGAATTTACAGAGTCCGTGTCCAGACTCGGTAAACAAGACAGAGTCTGGACACGGCTGAAAACTGATTTAAAAGACTGGTCAGACTAAAGACTATCCGTTAATGTTTAACTGAACTTACTGCTTGTCCTGTGATCTTGTATTATACTTGCTTAGGAGTGTTTTATAGTCTCTATAAGTGTTTATAGTCTCTTTGAGAAGACTGCTAAGAAGAAACGTATGGGGAATGCACTTCTTCAGAACACCATTTTGCAAGCCATTGATAGAAAATTGGGTCAAGATCAGCTGCTTTATCATTTCACTCAAACTGACTGGGCTTGATGATAGTTGCTGACCTTTACTCACAGGGGCAGAAAAGCTTAGATCTCTTGAGCACACCATTGTAATTCCTGTGAACTTATATTTCTCAGCTTTCTCAGTTGCAATGCTCAAAATAGACTTCCATACACAATGTTGTTCTGTTTTTTTATACTTGACACGGCACCCTAATGTTAAATGTCGCAACATCTTTATGTCATCGGTTCTTAAGCAGAACGCTGTTTAGAGTGGAGAATTTCCAGGGTGTTTCTGAAATGGAAGGTCATGAAGGCTGCATATCATGGCTACCATGTCACCAAGCATTGTTGAAGGACATCTAAATTTGAATGATGCTTGGATGGTGGCCTTTGTTTCGTTTTTAGTTTCCATTTGAGAAGCAATCCCACATACTTAGTACTTCAACCATGCAGTATGTCAGACTAAAGATAAGGAATATATTGGTTAAGATTTGAACGTCTATGACTTGTTCATATATTTTACTTTAAATTCGTATCTATAATTTGTAAAATTACAATAAACCCTTTTTGTGTTGTTCTGAAATAAAGTTTGTTGCATTCCTCTTGAGTCAGACAACAAAAAGTAATTTTGACATTAAAAACATCATGCTTACTGAATTTCAGTTATTGTTCTAAACGACAAAGTGTTTATTTAATTATGCTTTTGTGAACAGATGTTTTTCTCACATATGCAAATATAATAATATTTTAGTTTTTTTGTACAATAATATTAGTTGTAAAATAGGGCCAAGCACACTTGGCTTAATCCTCTGCTCTGAACTGCCAGCCATTAACGTGGAAAACATCTCAGCCATCACTCTTCACATTTAGCTTTATTTCACACAGTGTATGTCTGTATACTTTCAAGGATTTCAATATATTTCCTCATATGTAAAGTATCTGGGCTTTTCTGGAAGCACGAAATACCTTATATACCATATAACAATACCACAAAAATACCTTGAGGTATATAAATACCTCACACATTTTTTCATATGTTTTTCAAGAGACCAATTTAGGATGTTCAAATCCTCTTAAATCCAAAACGTATAACTTTGAGGCAGATGAAACACTTACATACATATGTACTCTTCTACAATTGTCTAGGTATAAATGGAAGTAAATGGAATACAATATCTTGAACATTTGGGCAGGAAATTAGCTAATACCCACCAATATAATCAAACTTAACTTGATGACTTAATCAAAATAATGTTATCTAAGTTTTTTTAAGTCTCTGTTTAAGGTTAAGCCTCTAGAACAGAGTGGTAGAAAGACTGCTGACCAAAGCCTTGAAATTATCCCTTTAGACCTGTGTTTATCTCTTATTTGTTGGAAACTCTGATTGGTATTTTCAGTTCTAGATGAACCTTGGTTTGAAAACTGGTTTTAAAGATCATATCTTCTCTACTGTAGATACCTTACAATACAAATCTGCCCTAGTGTTGGCTGTCAATAATTACCAGTAACTCAGCCTACAGGTAGCTATATAACTTTATATTGTTTAGGTAAGCTGTGTGAATAACTTTAACTAATAACACTTTCTGACCCTGAACATTTAATTCCTACCATTTGTAATTGTACCTATACCATTGGCTTTCTTTAAATTTAATCACATTTTTGTTTGTCATACAATAAATTTGCCCAGCACCTTCTAGCCTACTGTCTCTCTACTTTCTGCTATCACAGACAGAATCTGCTGCGTTTTGTTCCTTATTCTGTGAGCTGATATTAGGGGAAGTTTGTGGAATGTTGTGAGATAGATTCAGGACACTGTTAATGTTAGCTAAAATCATAATCATATTATCCAAGTTAGACACACAAAAGACAGAAATTTTTAATTTAGAGCAGTTCTAAGCAGTGCTGCAATGGTTTCATTAATGAAGAATCCTTGTGTCGATTCTGCTGTGATTATTAATTATAGGCCTCTTTATCACACTTTCACTTTGAGCTACAGTTAGCTTTTAATAATCTCTATGAACCTTTCCAATGTAGGTTTCCTTTAACATGTATTTATTTAGTAGCTGCTTTTATCCGATGTGACACAAGTGTAAAGGAGAGACAGTAACTGCATATAGTACAAAGTATTGAAGTTATTCCAGAGCTACTTAATGACTTACTGTTTTCTACTGACTCGGGGACCCTTAACAATCTTCCTCCTCTGGCTGCTAGCTCAGCATTAATACTGTCTGCCTTACACACTTGCCCTCTTCAGTTTTTGTCTGTTCGGAAATATGAATTCTGATAAAGCATATAAAACACTGAATATTGTACAGAAATATTGAATACTTAGGAACCAAAATAACAGCTTGGTAGCAAAACAAATATTTAAATTGATGGATTGTTAAAAAAAAATGTAGTTACCTTTTGGCACAAAGAACCATTGGTTCTTATGTTGTATGACAACGTCATGACAGCAAAAACATTTATAGTATATTTTACCTGTTTAACTAAATTTCCTTGTACAGACTTTATGTGACCACTTCAAACTAAAACTACAAGGTCATTCAATCAAAATACAGTCATACCTATTTCTCTTCCTGTTTCTCAGAAGCAAAAACTGCAATCTGGAAGGCCACAACTGTTTGGCAATCTTTTCAGGATACTGTAGTCATGGAACATTTGATGAGACTACGTAGCCTGGGATTTTGCTCAGACAGTGGAGATTATTTTTGGAGTGAGATTCTTTCTGTGGATTTTTGTCTCTGATGCTAAAATGTTTGCTGCTGGATTTACATAAAAATGTGTCAAAGTACCACATGGGGAGTATCAGGAAGCCCATCATTTGGTTCCTCTGCATGCAGTACTGTCTAATTACTGTCTTTAGTGAAGAATGTCCTAAATGATCCATGACAGATTTTTTTTCCTTTCTGTGGCACAGAGCAGTTGCAGAAGTTGTAATCTTGCAACAATTCTGCACCTCTAATATGATTGGCCAGGTGGCTAGGAGCGGGAAATGGAGATTTCGGAATTTGAGCTTTGTCTTTATTGGAAGTATTTTTTGATGAAAAATAAAGCAATATATATTTTATGTGTCATCATATGGCGATTGATAACTCAATATATATTGCTCTAATGCTCTTATTAAAGACATTATGTCCTACTAGATTAGTTTTTCTCAGATGTAATAAACATTTTTTGCCAGATCATTTCTTCAGTAGATCATTTGAATGTTGATTTCATTTGAATTGCACACATCATTGATATCAGTGAGTCCAACTTGGTGAGTGTCAATTTTGAATCCTGTTTTCCCATATGCTTTTGTGAGACTGTACATAGCCCCCATTGTCTTCAATGGACTGAACAGCCATACTGACAAGCCATACTCATACTGGCCAGTATGCTTTTCTAACTTCTGTAGACCACAAAAGGAGATCAGAAGGCTAAAGCTGCCATGCAGCCCATTGGTTGTATGGATTACTTTCATTACTTTTCATCCATTGTATGAATTAATATTATCGCTTCTCCCTAAAATGTGAATGTCTGTCCTCCTGACACTACCTGCCATCAGTCTGTAAACTAAACATATATTATATAACACAAATTTATAATGACATAATGGGTAAGTAATGTTTTTTTCAAAGGAACTATTAATTTAACACCCTATACTTAAATGGGCAGGTAGTCAAGGCAGCCTAATAGAGTTTAACAGTGATGAAACCATGAACCATGAGGCCACAGATGAGGCCAACAGCTGGCCCTTCAGCTAAAGCAGAAACTCTCTTCCTGTCGGAACATATCACACTTTAAAACACTGTATTATGCAACACGTGTGGGCGTGCATGAGGCTGCTCCTTTAACTCACTTCATTCATCTTTTTAATGTTGTTTATTCAGTTAGTTTCTGGGTTGAATAATAAGTCGCATCATTATGCCTGTGGACATAATCACCATAATCATCAAGTCCAGTAGACACTCCAAACATAACAATATAACTGGTATCTATATTGATGATATATATATAGTGTGTGTGTCACACACACTATATACTGTATATGTAGTGTGGCACACAGACACATACTGTAAATGCTCATATAATTTCCCAGTGCGCAAATTTCAAAACCCTGTCTATTAAAAACTATTGAACCATCCTCTTCATCAGCTGTGTCCTTTCTGAGAGACTCTTGCTTGCCAAGATTTATTTGGTTGACCAATTATTTGCTGTGTAATATCTAAGCACTATCACCCAAATGAATGCTGAGAAAATGCTATTGAATGGAATCTCCCCACAGCTACAACTTTCATATTTGATTAGCTATGTAATTTTGAGAGATATTAATCAAACTACATAAGGTTAGAAAAGGACCATAGCGGCAACAAGGAACATCCAGAGGCTGAGGGGATGGGGAGCTGGTGAGCAAAAGGGAGACAAAAACAAACCAAGAAGGTGGGAGCCGGAAATGGAACTAAAAATGTAAGATAAATCAATCACTAACAATCAAACAAGGGAATGAAGCAACAACTGATGATAAAGAACATGGCTAACACAACATAAACCAAACACACAAGCAAGCTAATTAGACTGTCATTGGTATGGCACAACATCTGGTTCAACAGCACAAATGTGAATGTAATGTTGCATTTTTTACAACAGTTCTATAAACAAAGATTATATAAAGAAACTATAGACAGAAATTGGCCAGTATGTTTTTTCATGTTTTTCCACCAATGAAATTAATTTGAAAGGAAGTCAAAAAATCTTTGCAAATTTGTATGTGGGCAACGCACAGACTCACAGCTGGTCTGGAACAGCATATGTGGACTGGAGTGACAGAGTTTTCCATTTGCCACTTTCTATCACATTTATCACTTCCTCTGTTACACAATCTCAGTGTTTGTGAAACACTGCTTGTCCAATCAAATCAAAAGCCTGAAATTACATAATAAATCATTTATTATGGTCATTTTCTTTCAGAAAAATCAAATTCTCTCCATCATGTGTCCTTTCTGAGACATTCACCTGTTTTCCATTACTTTCTATTACATAACTGTGTTTTACCCGGTTGCACTAACATGCAGTCAGTTATAATTGCATCAGTTAACAAAAAAGCCATTAAAACGTGATACAGAATATATGAAAAAACACAACTGTTTAAACTGGGAAAGTTTTCAGCATTTGACAGGAGCTATAGCTGAGATGCTCATGGCATCAGACAGATAAATCCTGTCAGCATGCTCTTAAGGCATGATACTGAGAGACCAGAATTAGGACCCTTGCAGCATCTGACGGGAGCCCATAACATTCTGTCTTGGTGGGCCAGGTCTCAACCTACAATTCAAAGTGACATGATCTTCAAATGTGGAGCCAAACATTAGCATAAATGTAAGTGACCGAGCCCAAGCTGAGGGACAGCTATGTATACAGTAAAAAATATATAAAAAATTTAAATAAACTTTGTATATAAAAATTAACAATCTAACAAAAAAATATATAATATATAAAAGAATAAATATAACATACATGTGATGTGTGCACATTTATACATGTTACACAACACACATTTTATAAGTGCTATGGATACATACGTAAATATAGCAAAACATTATAATGAATGACTGACTTAAATCAGAATAAATTCTGAAATAACTCTGGATACCCTTTTAATAGCTGAGAACATTGTAAACTGTACTGCAGCTAAATCAAGGTCAAAAACTATGTGGTTACATAACGTGATGCATCCTGCCACAGGCATCAACATACAACTACAACAAGTACATGTTATGTGGGGAAGAACCTTTTCTATGAGGTTGGGTCCTTTAGAGTGAGAAAAGTAGGCTCTTCCCATACCAGGTTACATAAAAGTAGCGTGTCTGGGTAGGACAACGCCTGTCAGGAACAATGCTAGGTGAGGCATGCTTTTGGCTTCCTGCACACCTACACGACTGATGACGATACCTTTGTTTTATATTGACTGGCTGTAGCAGCGTGCCTCCTTTGGCCTATGTTGTGACAAAGCTATTACTGATGAAGAATCTGTAAATGAAATGTAGCTGTGCCATTGTTTAATGTTTTTTATTCATATGTAGATGTATGTGTAGATCAGACAGTCACTTCCATGGTGGGCATTTCTGGGACAGAACAAGCTACAGTTACAGTTAAGATATTTAAGTAGAAAGTAATTTTAGATCACAAATAGTGACTGAACAAACTTTGTTTAGACTAGCAGTATAAACAGATTTTTGTGACGTGTGAATTGATTTACAATTTAAATATGTGGTTTAAAGTTTGATTAAGATCAGATTTCTGAAAATGTATTTGTGTAAATGGTTAGATCACATTTCATATGGCTTTATTTACTTATTTGGAATGATGTATGTAACTTTATACACAAAGGGCAGCGGGCAGCTATTAAGATCACTAATTCTCACTGAAAAGCACCACTATGTAACGAAGGAGCGAATGATCGAACGAGTGAGCGGGTTCAAACACGTTAAATCAGCTGCTAAACCCTAAATCAATGTGGGTTTTATTTCACACCGATAAGATCCCATTATCATCGTTGGTCAGTAGACCATGAGCCTCCTGGTCTCTTGCAATAAAGCAGTTTTTCTGCATGGGTTCAGACATGCTGAAATGGATAACCATGACCTCTGGAATGGAAATCCACACCTTGGCTATTTTTTACACTCCATACCAAGAAAATCCATACATGTTTTTAAAAGGTTGCACTACCTGCTAAAATAAACAGCTTAAACCAACCTCAGATAATTTCCCTACCCTTGTTCATTTAGCTGACCTCAGTTGTGGAGAGTTGTTAACCACCTTAGCAAGATGTTTTAAGATTGGGGCCAACAATATATTCCTTTATATAACAAATATAACACATATATAATCATTCATTTTAATGATTATAATAAATTTTATAATCAAAATAATCAAAATGAATATGTTTAATCCAAAACACTAACAAACTACAAATTTGTTAAATTTTCTTTCTTTTTTCCCCCAGTAATCCTCCCTTCAATAATTTTCTCTTTTCTCTCTCCCTGTCTTGTTGTCAGTGTGGAAAAAAACTAAGTTTGGCTGCTGGCTTATGATAGGGCTGCTGTATCCGGTAGCCAGTTAAAGTTTAACAGGTGATTGCGAAAGGATTGACTCTGCTCTTGTGTCCGGCTCTTAACAACAGAAGTGTGTATGTGTGGAGACGTATTAATCACATACACACTGATGTCCTCTTTAAAATCACAATAAATCCATGATATATTGTAGATGGACATTGAAAGTAAACAACAGGAAATGTAAGTTGTTGACTTTGTCAAATGTTTATATTGTGAGTGCTTGTGAAAACATTTTACTATCAGTGATTTCACAAATAATTAACTTTGTACAAGACAGTGACATGGAAACTTGGTACACTCATACAGTTTTCATAACACATAGAATACACCAATGCAAAATTACACACATGCAGCTATAGGGAATGGTATTGTCAGATTTTACAGGGCCTGGTTGTGTGCGTAGCTGATAGGTCAGTGTAAATATCTAACTAGAAACTCTGTTGACACAGTTTAAATGCTATTGTCTTTACCTTTGTAGCAATAACCTATCCACAATGCCCTGACTAATGCTAAGCCAAGGTTGTGGACCTGTTACATGTTATGTCTGTTGCCATGTAATCACAGAATGACAATTAAATGATAAATTCACCTGAAATGTTCTAATGCTTCTGGCTCTAAGGAAAATGCATGTAACAGTGAAACACAACTGATCTTTACTGGGTTTATCAGTGTTAACATATTATCTCTGTTACATAGTATCTCTGTACATAATAAATAATATTATGTAAAGTTAAACCTGTAGTCCTAACTGGCTGACTGAAGGACAGATGTATCTACAGCAGAATGATCTTTTATACTTATTAGGACTAAAACATTTGCTCCACAGGGTTATTATGACCAAGTAATTGTAATATATTACCATTGTAAAAATAATAATGCTATCAGTTCTTTAATTTTATTTATTTTGCATTTCTCTTCTGGTTCAATAAATCACACTCACAATAAAAGTCTAGAGTGGCAGAAAGAGTTTGCAACCATTGTGGCCCCTAAGACAAAATGTTAAATGGGTGCAATATCACCGCCTACTATATTGGAGCATCATGGCACTAAAGGAAAATTAACTGTTTACCACAAAAAATTGAGGAAAAAAAATGTTTTTCTCTATAATCATGGAAAATATTCAGGAGAGCACAGTTGTCACAGATGTATGACATGTTTTTCTCATCCGGAGCATCATTCTCTGCCCCCATCCCAAATCAATTTGTTTCCCTGGTGCTTCACTGTAATCCTCATTTATGAAGCTAATTTTGTAATATGTGTGGAGCAGAACATGCATCTTTTTGCTCTGAGCTAAAGAGTGCGATTCAGATTAAACCCAGGGGTCAGAAAAGGAAGCCAGACACTAATACTCACAGAAAAAGAGAGGAAAATACAGCAAATAATGTGTTTGTTTATGTGACACACCACAATTACATCAAACATAATTTGTAGTATAAAGCAACTTGCACACAAACAACGGCCATAAAAACAAAGGTACCGGTCAAATGTTAAAACATAAAGGTCTTTGAATTGCTTCCCTTTTGCTGAGCCATGCAACTGCAATGACTACAATATATTTGCTGAGATTAATTATTTACCTGGAAACAGCCATTTTAAATTTTCCTTTAAATTTCAAAGTATTTTTTTTAGATACCTGCAAGTGAATGTACAAAGAGTCGATGTGACGTGTGTAAAACTGGATTTGGATACTAAATTTGCATTGGTCGTTTTAGGTAGATTGGTAGTTTTAGGTGAACATGTCGATACTCAGATGCTTTGCAAAAGGTCAGTTTCTGTAGCAGTGATTAGTGTTCAATCTATTTAGAGTAAGGTCATGTTTGCTTACTAATGACACATTTACCTTTGTATCAGTGAAAGTTGTTTATGAACTGTGATGCAAATGCTCAAATGTTGTATTTATAACATTGGCAATATTGGCTCTGTTCCAAACCATAATGTGCCACCCTCACAGAAATGGAACCTCAAATTTTATGCTCCGAATTGTTTTGGTCTTTGTGCCTGAAGCAAATCTATGTGGCCTAAAATGCTACCTACATAGGGACTCACTAGGTTTTGGCAAAGAGCCACTTTGTAGCAATTCCACTATAATGTTTAACTGTGTTAGCTTTGCTAAAATAGGGGAAGCTCTAGCCCCACTCAACATCTGTAATTAACTGCCTGATAAATGATTAGAGATGATTATTGGAGCACCCTTTAATACCATTAAACTCCTTGTTATGGACACATCCTGAATTTTAAAAACTGTGTTGTGCTATTTACCAGAACACTGCACTTTAACATTTTACACAGTCAATTTGCTGCACAATGTTTATTTTTATGTTCCTGTCTATTCTTTTTTTTAAATCTTAATATTAGCTTATGTTAGCTTATGTTACTTGCATTTAGTTATAAATACCTTTAATAAATACCTTTATTTAGGTCCAAATATGTTTCTATACTGGGTATTTTTGTGTATTTTTGTTTGCATGGTCCACAGAGTTGACACATCACTACAGGTTGTATGTGTATATAACTTTGTATGTGACAAATAAAAATCCTGAATCTTGAATCATTGAAGAGAAAATTACACAGTCCACACACAGTGTTGACAGTGGTCTCCAATTAGCACGTATTAACCCCATTTAACCTCCCAAATGGCAGATAGAAAGTAGGAATGATCTTGTATAAATCTCGGGGGCTGGATTAGTGGCCATTATAGTGATTACATTTCCCTGGCACTCTTACTGATCTTCTTCCCTCTGCCATCTTAGAGCTCAAGTTCCCCATCGGGAGAATGGGCGATTATTCTGCAGGTAGATAGATGGCATTCTGCACGGTCACATATTGCAGGGTGATGACAGGTTAAAGTACAAAGTGTATTTATGCTATGAGCTGATTCATGTGAGGTGCAGCAATGCAAGTGACACCTGCAGGATTTTATTTCAAGGTACACACAGAAATTGACATGTCCCCCAACCCCTTTCCTTAACATTTATATAACTTTTATTTATAGAACTCTCTATTTTATTTTAATATGTAACAAATTAATATGCAAAAGATGCACACAATAATTCATTTTATTTTGCATGGAAAAGGAAAATTTGTGAGGACAAATTTACTACATCACCAACATTAATTCAACATATTATTTCTTAATATATTTTATTTTATAGATATAGATATTATATTAGATAGATATCTAATTATATTATATTATAGATATTATTATTAGAGGTTAATTTCAGAAGTGGCAAAGATCTCTATTGTATCTTGTTTTCTTCTACTACTACCATTGTAATTCCACTTTTGAATCTTTGGCAGCCCATATAATTTAGGAAATTATTAAATCTGTCACACAGTTAGAGGACAGTGGGATATGTTAATCTACCAATCTTGGAGCCCCTAACCCTCCAGCGCCACCAACAGTTCAATTTCACACTCATGTTTATGTTTCTAACTTGTATAGAAAACATGAATACATGTGGAAAAATATGTATTCAAATGCACCATGAGACCATTTTCCAGCATTAAAAATTATTAAAAGTTATATTTTCTTTAACTTACATATCTGATATTGGAACCTCTGATGTTCATAAATATTTCCCTTTGTACCGTTGATGGGCTTGACCTGCAGGTTTAGGTAATGCCAAACATTTTGTGTATTATGCGAACTTATATTTGCAGATTTTGCAGGAGATTGTCCTAATTCCATTAGAAAGAACCAGGAACTTAAATAACAGACATCACACTCAAATAAGCAGTTTGTATGTTTTTTTAGTATGTGACAGAAAATCCTCCCACTCTCTGAAATCCTTCCCACTCTCTGTGTTTTATAATGTCAGTCCACATAACAATAGATACATAAAATAGCTCATATATAATTATTACATCATAATAAATAGGAAAGCATTTTAACATTAAAATTACTTATAGCTGCTTAAAGCCAACGTTTGCTTTGACAATAGCTACTAAAGATAGTCATCATTTCTTTAAAATACACAAACTTGCATGCAATGCAGTTTGGGAATATCTTCACATCACTGCTGTCCAGACATTAGTAATCCTCGGGAGGAAGGAAGCTTGTGTCAGGTTTCTGCTGAGAACAGTTGAAAGCAGACATGACTGTGTTTGTTTGTCACAAATAGAGGAACAGTGATGAGAGGACCAGCGGCCTCCATCTGCCTGTATCCTTCCTCTTGTGTGGCTTTATGTCAGGGGCTCCTCAACATGTTTATTGTCTTTCACAGCTGTTGTTTTCACACTCTGAATAGGAAAACTTCTATAATTATCACATCTGTAACACTCTGAACTGTTTGCAAGTACATGAACACAAATGGTTCAAGCTGTGTAAGCTTGATTTCTCATGACATATTCCATTTGCATTGTCACTAGGGGTGAGGAAGCAGATGGATGTTACTTAGTTAGCCAAAGTAAACAGCTGAAATGTTTAGAGCTAGATAACTAAATTATAAATCACAGTGTAATGGCAGACAATTACACTGGAACTGTACTGAAAAGTACAGTTCTTGCTTTTGGCAAATGCTGTGATTCCCACTACAGGTTATAATTAGATATATAAGTTAGTTGGTCATTCTGCATTTAAATATGAATGACAGACTTTAAGACATTATGTATTGTTTTTTTATTTTTATATTAACTATAAACAGTCTTTGTGCTCATAAATAGTAGCATTTTTATGCAAAGAAACGTTTTTAAGAAGTCAAGGCACCTTCCGCATTCATTTTAGTGAGTCAATCAGTGTATTGTGCAATATGTGTTTGTGTAATAAACAGGTCCATTACATTTTTGCGCAACAGCACGATTTTGGTGAATTAACCCCAGCTGGTTCTGTATTCCTTAACCTTGAGAAGAAATGTAGTTAGTAAACTGCAAATAAACCATGAGACTTTTTTGTCCACCAAACTTCGGTGCTATAAATACTACAATTACAATTCCTACAATTTATATTTTGTAGGAAATGTAGTTAATATTAAATGTAGTTAATATAATATTTTTTTAGTCTATGTTCTGTTTTTTGCCCATGTGAAACTTATACATTGTAGGCTGTTGTTGCTGGAGCATTCTGTGCTTTAGCATTCCACACAACTTTTATTTTACTGTAGCTAATAACTGTGTACAATTTGATTTTTAGACCGGACATTAGTTTGTTTGTAATTTTTAGACCGGACATGTTGTGTGCTTCTGTATTTTTACCTTTGTATTAGCATCTATGTTGAAATGAAGAATGAAATATTAAAATGAAAGTTTATTGTGATTACATTTTTTGTTCTGTTTAGATTCACATAAGGTCTGTGAATGTGCTAGAAAACAGACTGGTTGTTGTGGTTTACCAACAGCAGATGGTCATGTTTTCAAGAAGAAAAGATTGAGTTTCGTATGAATATTTCAGGGATAGTGTGAAAATCAGAATTGATTCATTTGTCTGTGTGTGTGTGTGTGTGTGTGTGCGCGTGTGTGTGTGTGTGTTAACTTAAGTCATTGCAGTTGGTTCCTACATACTTAGAGCCACAAGATACATACAGTCACACAAGATCTTCCTCACCCTTCTGCCACAAACATTTCTGAATGATGTTGCTTACATGTCCTGTTACAGAGGGATTATGTGGCCAGTGCTTACAGTCACATCTCAAGTCATTAGTGCTGCCCAAGTTCTTTCTGATGGATGCAGTCTGGCCCATAATGCCGGATTAGTATTAATTCTCCTGCAGCTGTGGAGAAAGCAGAGTGATGGAGGGGGCAGCGGGAAAGCTGCAGCTTTGCAAGGGCTGTGATTAAGTTTTCACATATTTCACTTCATTCAGGAGTACAATATATATTAGCTAAAATCGCAGTAGCTGTATGAATTTGGTGGCATCTCCAAACCAGATGCACATTAATGCTTATATAACCAATCTGAAGGCTGATGCCCCTTAGCATATGTTGTGGCTATGCTAATCAGTGCATATGGTGTGTTTAATTGAATGTTGTTGGCATAAATTGTGAGATGCAAGTCTCTCCGCCTAAAATCAGTTTTTTGTGCTCATGTTAAAAATCCATGCGGGTTAAAGGAATATATCAGCTGAAATGAAAACAATGACTTTCTCTTTTACATACAACATAAAGCATACCTTAATCAATCACTGTCAAGCTCCACACAAAATCACCATAAACAGTTGGCCCAGCTAATGTGCACTATTTAAAGTATTTACTATTTTTAAGTAACTTTTTATTTTTAAGTATATTTTTCTATTTATAAGTAAAGTAACTATTTTAAGTTTTCTGAAGTCATACAACAGTATTTATCGTAGACATAATTTTGTTCCTCACACTAAGCCACAAAAAACCAAAGCCAGGTTGTGTGTGTGTGTGTGCGTGTGTGTGTGTGATGCTATTTCAGCAGGTACTGAAGCTGCACTTAGGGACACAGTGCCCTGCGGGTCTACTGGCATTTAAGAAGCTGCCGTGCATGTAACTAATTCATGTGCTTTCACCAGCCAACAAGTACACAAGCTTCTAACAGCCACATTATATAATCTCCATCTCAACATATATTCTCAAGGGAGGTAAAATATGACAATGAATGAGGACTTTCTTCAAGTGTTAAATATAATAAGGCAGAGGGATTTTTATCTTTATGTACTCATAGCTATGCTTTCATAAACTGCTCTATAAGGAAATGACTTATTTTTCTGTTGTTCTGATTCTTAATGTGATTAGAGTAATGAAATTAGAGAGTAAATTGAGCTTCTTTTTATACTCATGTTAACGTGCAGTTACTGCCAAGATCAGGATCATAACAGGCTTAATGGTTTTGTTTAATAGTCTATTATTGTTGCATCCCATGAAGCAATACTTTTCACATCAAAGCTGAATGTGCTGTGTTGTAAATGAGAATCTATATGTAAATGTTATAAATGAGAAACAAAATCCTGTTTTTAGCTTTCAATGTTCTTCAGATGTTTTAGAAAATCTTCATATTGTACATATTGTTTATTGTTTTGTCTTACTTTGTCTTCCATATCTTATTTTTTAATTCCTGTCTTGTTATTCTTTATTTTATGCTAATTAACATTCAACCAGGGCACCCACTCACTTGCCCCTTCAGTTACTGGCCACTTCTGGAATAAGAGGCACTTTAGTGTCATGTTACTGTTATTAAACCATCAGAAGCTCCTGTTCAATGCTATTGTATTGTGTACTATTAAATATGCTAAATACACTTTATCTAACATGACTTAAACCTAGCATGAAGTGGGTGGACTTTAAGTTATATTTTGTATATTTTTTGTGAACCCTATAGGTGCCCTCCAATTACTCTCACTTTTTCTGTCTTTGCTCATTTTTGATTTATGTGTGTGCGGTTCATTCAACCTTATAGTGCAGAATGTATGAATAATGTAGGAATAATTGATAAATCTCATGAAAGAGGGCAGCGTTTCACACACACTGAAGCGGATGTTCTGAACCGTAATTAAACTAAAGGCTGGGAACTGTGTGTTCCTGTCTAATAAGCACATGCTCTCTTTGTCACTCATGTTAAGATACAAAACATTGAGAACATTAGCTTGATAATAATTAAGTTTATTGCTTAAATTGGTCTCTGTGGACACACATATATGTATGTATACATATACACACACCTATGGTTGCCAACATCTAACACATATCTTATGAAAATGTTGTGTGTGGGTGTGAATT
>JBAJNP010002693.1:0-45751 GCA_036877545.1 Yasuhikotakia modesta
TTATAGCCATAATAAATCATAGCAATTTGGATACTTAAGCACATTTGAAGACAATTAATTTTATACTCTTTATACTTTACTTGTACTTATATTTTTAAGTGAAAGAGTAAAGGGAGCACTTTTACTTTCACTGGAATAATATTTTACCTAGTGTATCTCTACTTTAACTCAAGCACTTGGTTTGTGTACTTCGTCTACCACTGATTTTCACATATAAGTTTTGATTACTCTCTACTCTTCATGCTTGATATGTTCATGATATTAATAACTTCTCAGTATTAATGTTATAAATGTAGTCTATGTATTAAACTCAGGTGAGGGATACGTATGCTAAAATACAATAAAAATGTCTTACCGGTTCTTCCTCTGAGTGCTTGAGAAGAGGGAGAGCAGAATTTTATATATTTAATCAAAGAAAAAAAGACTGTAACAACTGTAAATTGAACTACTAGCAACTGTAATCCATAAAATAAAAAGAATCATTTATAAGACAGGATATCGGAGCTATTTACAGTGAACTATAATAAACTGTAATAATAACCATTGTATGTGTTTTTTTATTAAATTTTCTCACAATTAATAATGCCATGCATTCTAGATGAAGACCTGTGCAATACTTGTTCACCACCAAAAATTAAAGCCATGTGTTACCACAGACCTAAACCTCAGTTATAACTCATCATTTTACCCATTCATAATCATGATTCACTGTGCATGATGTCAACAGCCATAAATAATTATTGTTTCATAACAGTGTTTCAAAATTGTTTTATTCAAAGTGTATTTACTCACCGGTATTTACTCAAACTGTATTTAGCTATTTGTTTCCATTTAATCTTAAACATCTTAAAATCAAAAATAGTGATAATGTCTATGATAATGTCAAAAATGTTTTGTATTAACATTGTTTTCACTCATTGTTCTTAATTCCCATTACTGTAATGCATAAGGTGATGAAAATAAAAGAATGTTTAATTAGGAAAATAAAGTCAAAATGCAAGATATCACAACAGTACAAAAACTTTTATCAAGCAAACTACAATTTTATATTCATTAGATTTAAAAGGGAAATATAACCCAGAGATTTTGCTGGCCAAGAAATCTAAAACAACTGCTACATGCTACAAACAAAGCCTTCTTTCATCACAATGCCTTCCTTGCTTTCATTTGCAAAGCACATAACATGTAATACACTGTTTAAGACAATGTCAATATTCAGAGGGTGAGTATATTTGGCACATTCCAGTGGTGGGTACGTTTGGAGAGGGTGAGTCAGAGCTCACAGGGTCTCTGTGAGAAGTTGCTCCTTTGTTTACATTTCTAAAATCACTGCAGGATTGTTTCATTAATCCCAGTGTTCTGCAGCAGAAGATACACTGGTTTAAACGCTGGTTGTTTCTACACTACCATTCCTTACAATATGCTAATCTGAAATCTTATATCCTTGTATCCTGATACACAGTGAATCCAGATATGTATACCCTCCATTCCTTTGCTAGCCAGTGCTTGAAATTTATCTTAGAATTTAGTTATCGTCATCTCATCCTGAATGTATATGACTTTCCATCTTCAACCCAACACAGTCAGTTATATCAAATAATATCCTGGCACGTCTTAGCTTTGTAAAGGCATTATGTAGTGTCTGAGATTTTATATCTATATTTATTTACAAATATCTGTTTGTAAAAATCTACTGTTGCTCACACTAAGAATTAGTGATAAGCTTAATTAAGTATTAAACATTAATAGAGTCTTAAAGGTGGACTTCACTCTGACTCTTTTCACTAGGTAGCAATGCATGTAGCAACGCATGAGAAACCATCTAAAACTCCTGGATGCATAGAAAATGCCTGCGTTGTCACATGAGTGACTTGCACAAGCAAGCATCTAAAAAGCTATACACTGGCAATCAAACAAACTGACATAATTCATACAGTGTAAAAATATTTGTTACATCTGTCTGTGTATTCTGCACCTACTTTCATATAGTAACACTAAATATAATGAAGCCTTTAAAAAATTCTTTGCAATGAAAGTCAAAATGGCCACCACAAGACATTAAGATGTTGCATGACAAAACACATTGGGGTGCACAGGGGAAATACTTGTCATTTTCAGGCTTCAGAAACTTTAAAGTTGTATTCCATGTGTTGACTACACCCACCTCATC
This sequence comes from Yasuhikotakia modesta, assembly GCA_036877545.1. Classification (NCBI taxonomy): domain Eukaryota; kingdom Metazoa; phylum Chordata; class Actinopteri; order Cypriniformes; family Botiidae; genus Yasuhikotakia; species Yasuhikotakia modesta. The sequence goes on from JBAJNP010002693.1 coordinate 2,171, forward strand.
TCCTTCCTCTGAGTGCTGTGAGAGCTGGTCATGGTCTATGATCTCTGCCTCATCCTCCGTGGGACCGTTTCCAACCCGGACTCCACCAAACTTCTGCGTGCCCTGTTGGGTGAGTCCGGTGGGTGAGCTGGTGCCTGTCTGCTCTAAAGTTTCTAGATTCTCAGCAGGTCTTGCTTCCCTCATCTGGGACTAAATACAAACAAGGTCTGTGTGGCTATCAGCACACCATGGACTGCCTAAGTAAATGATGTTTGTGGTATAGCTGTTTGGGGCACCTACTAAACACGTTGTGGTAGATATCTGAGATATCTGTTATAGAGATCTGTGGTAGATATGTGAAACACTACACTAAACCACAGGTCTCCACGAAATGTCCCAAAGTTCAGCAAAGATTTTAAACACTTGTTTGACATTTTACAAAAGTCTACATATACCCAGCCTTACATTTGCATGATTGTTTGTTTGCATTTCCTATAAACTAATATCCTATAACCTTTAAACCTTCCATTAACTAGATTTGTTTTGAATATATGCTGTGTCTATAAAAGCTGTAATCAAACAAATCTGATTTATCAGCTAACAAAAAAATCTTTATCTCAATTTAAGAAATTTAATAAAATTAAAATCCGCTCATTAGATTTTTCCATAGAAAAAGCATAAATGATTTAAAGAAAATGTCAATGGCAGAGATCCTAGGTTAGAATTGCAATTATGTTCCCAGCAATAGAGTTTATGCCTCTTTTAACTTTGTTGTAAGAATGCCCCAAGAGATAATATACTCTCTGACTGTAAGTCCTCTTAAAATAGAATATGTGATCTATTTCCGAAATTCTGTCATCTTTTTAAAATACCTTTAGCATGGTAGGTGCCCCAGTGGGCCAAACCAAATCTAATAGTTCCTCTTTCACCACATGGGTATTCCTACCTAAACAGATGAAAAATGAAGACATGCAAAACTCTTCTGTAAACTGAGGTAACAAAGAGTGAATTGTTCTCCTTGGCTTTGTCTCATGGCATGCTGTTGAGAACATCTGATGAAAAACAACGTTCATCATCTGTAACAGTACATTATTCTGCCACCCAGAAAGACACAATGCTTGTTTGTCTTCAGAAATCATAATTTCTGAACGCTTGTGTAATGTTTCAATTTTGTATTTGTCATAGTGAAAAAATGTCCTTTGGATAATCTAGCTCACGCAAACAGGAAATTACATAAAATAAAAGAGAGATAGGAAGGTTTTGGCTGGAGAACATAAACATACCAAGTGTTTTTTCCACAGGTGCTGACGCCGCAAGACCAGAGTCTTCACCACCAGCATACACGGCACACATGCCACAGCTATCACCACCAACAGAGACTGAATCCCTGCCTACAGATGACAGATGAACAGACAGACGGACAAACATACAGACAGAAAAGCGGACAAATTAACTTCAAATTATTATAGAATTTAACTAATGTGCAGTCAGCTGTATATAGTATAATTTATTTTAAAAGTAATCATATATGCTTTATTATTTTCATTAATCTGTTAAACTGATGTTTTACAAATTTGTGTGTATGTGTGTGTGCATGTGTGTGTGACCTGTCCTCTGTATAGGGGTTTGTTGGTGGGGTCATTGTAGTTGAACAGACACATATTGATGAATGCTATGAGCAGACTGGGAGCATCTTTAGAGGTCACTGCATCGTAAGCTGTCCACTTATAAAATATGAGCAAGATCAGATAACCAAACAGAGAGCTCATAAACAAAATCTCTGGGATAAAACCCAGGAAAATGTTCAGAGGTTTCTTAAAGTACCTGTGGGAAGAGAATTAAAAGAACTATCATGAAACTACAAACCTTGTTACAGTTTATCAGATGATATACCACTACAACAAATAGCTCCGTACACACAAACACTTACAGGTGATTGAAAAGGGAAAGTGTGACTCCAAACAACATGTGTATGACTCCCAGAATTACAGACATCTTCATCTTAAACGAGTTGAGGAATGTCAGCTTATTTGTTGCTATATTCCAGATCTAACAAAGGAACAAACATAAAACAGCATTGATACACATTATTAAGCACATAGTTGAACCATTTAAGACCCTATAATCAGCTGAATTAAGAATACATTCCTCAATCCCCTCTATGGAATTGTTGCTGTGTTAATCTAAACTGTCCAAAATACCAAAGAAAACCTGTCTGAAATAGCTAAAGAACACATAATACATGTAACATGTAATTAGCATTCTATTTGTATTTGCAACTTGGGTTAGCTTCTTTCATTCAGTGAAGCGCTCTTCACAATGTTGAATTGTGTGTCCATATTGCTTGTCTTTGTCCATGTTCAGATGAAGGGATAGTATTTAAATAGCATGCCAGAGGCAAAGGGAAAGACAAGGGGCACAAGCAAGCATTTTGGAGCGTTTTTTGAGCCCTCATTAGCGTTCCTTGCCACTCTGGTCCCACTTCCGCTGAGGCGAAGTGATGGCTGCATTCATGGGGGTCACAGCTCAACCTGGAGGGAATTGAGACGGGCATATCCCTATCTCATTCCTCACCTTTCAGGTGCTCCACCCTTTCTCTGGGATTGGAAGCATGCTCTGTGGTTTCTTCCCCCCAGGGTAAGGAATTTGCTCTCCACCTCTCATTGACTGAAGAACTTGATGTAGAGAGCGTGGAGGAGCAAAGTGTGTCTCCTCATATGATGATTTAGTGGTGGTAGTCACTAGAGCGGTTGTCAAACTCAACATCGACTGGCCCGCTGAGAAGCAATCTAGCTAGCGTAAGTGTCTCTTAGATGAGAGGTTCCTAAGTAGCCAGCTGCCACCTCCACGCCGGAGCTTGCCTTTTTTCCCTGAAATCCATGAGGAGGTCGCTAAATCTTAAGAAAAGCCATACTTCGCTCGCCTTTTTAGTCTTGCCTCTCAAGTTTATGGCAATGTGTCAGGGCTTAGCGAGCAATGTGTCAGGGCTTAGCGAGCAGGGGGACAAGGAGACGCTCTGGGTTGAGCAGACGCTAGCTAGTTATCTGACACCCGAAGCGGTGTCATCCTGAAAGGCTCCAGCCCTGCCATCCATGGCGCTGCACAACTAAGTGTTGGTGGGCATGGGGTACAGGCTAATTCAACATAGGCCAGGGGTACCCTCACTATGGTGGAGTTGGCATCTCGTTCCCATAGCATTTAAATGCAGCTCAAATTAGGTTACTTCGCAATGCACATGCTTCTGTAGCTTCCTTGTGATTGTATCCATGAGCCCTGTGATTGAATGATTGGACGTGATTTAGAGTGAATTAAAGCTGGTAATGTTCCCATACCGTTTCGATGTCTCATTCCCTTCAGGGAACCAGGGTTACATAAATAAATTAAGATGTTTTATAATCACTGCAATGTCATTCTAACACTTTGTAACATGTACAAATTACATTGTCCAGAAAAAAAACTGTGTCTGCCATACATTTGCTTCTTGTGGTGTGTTTTGTATTTTGTGTACCTAATTGTTTGTGTGTAAATATGTGTAAGATATATGTGTATGACATACAGGGTCAATGCCCAAAGGATATGGGCCACCAAACACTCCAGGAACTGCAGGATCTAACTGAAGAACAGGGTTTCCATCCAAAGTCTTAAACCTACAAACACACAAAGAAACAGAAGAATTTTAAATTCTTGATAAATGACACATGAATGAAATTGAATTGCAGTTCATTTAAAGAACAAAACTTGCTCTTGTTGTATTATTTTCTCTTTAGTTTCATTGATTCATTGTTTGATTTTTTACTGTTTAATTAGCTTGAACTTACGTCCAGTTTGAGCTCTGAGAGGTGAACATTGGCCGCACACTCCAGCTCGAGCCAAACATGTTGAGGGATTTAGAGAAGCAGTCATTATAGATCAGCCCAGTGTAGACAGAGAACATCCCCATCAGAAGGATTATATAACGGCCAGCAAAGATCATGTTAAACATCTACACAACACAAACATAACAGCAGAAGATAAAAATTTACCATCATAGGTAAAAAAGTGTGATTTTATAATAGCAAACAGAAATATCAATATTTATAAGGACAAACACAATTTTCTTCTCACTTGTTGACAAATGTCCTTGGTGAATGTATTTAATGTTTGTTCTCTTTAAAACAATTAGCAAACCTTTGGTTTACATTACCACACTTGCTGAGTGTATCAACTAAAAGCAGCGAGGACTTCCAGTGTGTACTTTATATTGTAGTGTGAAGCCTGTTGCTAAATGGCAGACTGCCAAATCATTGGGAATTCTAGTTCTTCTTATTCATGAGAACATGTCATTGGACAACAATGTTGTCTAGCTATTGGATGAGTGAGTCATTAATGTTTTTGTAGTACATAAATTCATATATAAATATTATGAAGACTGTATCATGGGGTAATAATTATTGATAAAATGACACCTCGTTGTCACTCTTCTGAGCGAGGAGGCGACTCTCTCTGAGGACAAGGTAAAGTGCGGCGCAAGTCATCAGTGTGCCGTGACCCATGTCACCAAACATCACGGCAAACAGGAAAGGGAATGTAATGATGGTGTAGGGCGCTACAGAAACAAGACAGAAAAAACAGTCAAAACAAAAAGCTCACTGCATATTGTTAGATAACAGTATGGATGATTCTGAAATTTTTTAATATTTTGAATGAAAAATTACTTTGAATGATTTCTGTGTTACCTGGGTTGATTTCTCTGTAGGTGCCGATCCCATAAGCATCCACAATGTTCTGGAACCCTGATGTAAACTTGTTGGTCTTGTTGTAAGTGGGTGGAGTTTGTTTTGTTTGCATTCGGTTTAAGATAGAAGGAACTGTGGATCCACTCCGTTCCTACACAAATTAAATGTATGATAACTGTACATAATATCTACATTATCTGTAGGAGCAAGTTTCATATGTGAAAAGACAAATGATCAAAACAAATTAATCTGTAATGAACATTGATAAACGCTACTCACTGTTCCCCTGCGCAGAGCGAACTGAATGGAATCAAGATCAGACACAGGGCACCAGACCTCAGCAATCAAACACTTCTGTGTTACGTCAATGTTGCAGAGGTTCAGAGTGTGATAAATGGCCTTCATCTTTCTCACTTTAATGAACCACACTCGTATGGTTTTAGCAGCTGCCTGCAAAACCCTCTGCCGGTGATCCTCTGTTTGATTCAAAACCTAAACAATTAAAAACACAGCAAACACAGTTTAATGCACAGTCAGGGTCTCATGGTTTTATCACATGTAGACATAAGTGATTTCAAATTCACAAATTCACACTTAGAATCTAGTATAATCAAGAGTATTTCCTGTGCATACTATAGAGATATAAAGTAATAAACCAAAAAAATCTTTTCAAGATTTTTTCAGACTTTTCAGAGAGACAGCTTTAGGGCTTACCATCTGGAGGTCATCAATGCGGGTATTGACACCCGCTGCCATTTCCTTTCTCTCCTGAGGAGTCTCAGGGCAGGGGTACAAAGATGCACGGAACCTGAGCAGGTTTAAGTTACAGATTTACAGTGGATGAAGTTGAATAATAATAAAGCTTAGAATTTTAGGCTTATAAACTGTTCTGCATACCCTTCACAGATCTTCTTCACTCTGTTTTTCAACTGGTCTCCTTGGAAGAATATAATGAACACAGATTTGTGCACCTGATCTCCCTGTGAAAAATAAACAATCATAACCTCAATAACATTGAAATGGCATGTTTAAAGAGCATGCTTAACATTTTTAATGATTTAAAGTTTACAATATTCTGTACTGTACATTGCTGCAGCATCATTTTTACCCTCTGCCCTAAAAAACATTTCCCTTTGTTTTAGCTCATTTCTTTTTGTTACCCCTTCTAAAACATGCAGCCTATTGTGATTAGTCAAGCTAAAACTGCTTCTTGACAGTTTCCACTTCAGCACTGTTTGTGGAACTAGCAGGTCTATGGAAATGTGTAACACAGTGACGTAACCATGTCACATAAATATTGGCATGACTACAAATGGTGTTCAGGAGAATTTTTTTTGCATTGTTTCCATTCACAATAAGCTATATTACAAAATAAAGGAAAATTAAATGACGAAAAGCTTTGGATTGTTTTTGCTTAGGGCTAAACTCTGCAGGACAGTGGCGCTCCACGCGAGCATCTTTATTGATTTATCAAGGATTTGAAGACAGGAATTGACACTGACTGTTGTGGGGTCCTCAAGAGGATCCTCAATTTCTGCCTGTCGTAAAAAGACATTTCCACGGCAGACTCTCCACAGCATCCTCTCAAATGTAGGGATTCTCTCACGATTTATTACCCCAGCAACAAACCTGGAGAGTAAATAAGAGATCAATACCATACACTAAAGAATTAGTATCAAGAATTATTACATTTTATTGATACAGGCATCATCACAATATTTTGGTATTGTGATGACAGTAACACATATCTTACATATTGTATACTTGCCATTTGTCTTTACTCTTCACATTGACAGATTTGAAACTGGTAAGTAAGTTAGTATTTTTGTTAGAAACAGACTCACCCTAGTCGCAGTGGTGCTCCTCGGCCTGCCTCACTGGGATCCAGCAGAGATGAAGACTCCTCCAACAGATTTGGATCCTCCATCTGCAAAGGTACAGAATATTAGTTTACACCTATATATATACTGTAGTGAATGTACAGTATTGAAGCAGATATAGATATAAGTTTGTCTTTACAATAGATGTCAGTAAGTTTAATTTATGCATGCACAGGGCCAGGAGGTCTAGACCTCATCAAAGAACTGCTGTGTGCGTCTGAGGATGTGCTTGAGTTCCGTCAGCTCCAGAAAGTTCTTCTTCAGAGCCTCCTGGTTTGTGTTGATCTCCTTCAATTCATTTTCTAGTTTCTCAAAAGTTGCCTAGCAATCAAAGGTTAAAATATCAAAATATACCCAGAGATTCTTAAAATAGACACTACCAAATAACAATCTGAGTCAAGACAAGAGGAGTCTCAATAGTCAAAGGTTATAGTTAAGATTTTCAAAAATTCTGTCATCATTTACTGTCCATTTACATCAAGACTAAGAAATTTAGTCTTCTAAAAATATCTCTTTCAAAGCCATATACCATAATAGCTTTGTGTGAGGAGAAAAACAACAATTAAGCACTTAATTAATTGAAAATGCTGCCTTTCATTTTGATTTACTGTCTTCTGTAGAAATAATAGGACACAGGTTTAAAACCACATCTTATATGAGATTTGGATTTGGAAGATGAAAAAGGCCAATCACCTCCAGATCAATCATGTCTCGTGGAAATGGTACTTCAGGGTTCTCACCAGTGTCCATGGTTGGAATGTTAGCTTTCTTAATTTCCTTCTCAACAAACCCTGTGGACAGAACACCAGAGGTGATGTGAATTTAGTAATCAATTTGCTCACAAAAAAGTGAGCTTCTCTGTAACCAGCCTGCTAAAAATAGAGGTAGAGAGGATAAATGATAGCTGCACTACACAGTGCAGGTATGATAAAATATAAAATATAATAAAATGTCTCACAGCTCCAGAGACATATACACTGATGTGTAGTTGTTATTTTACTTGTTTATTAAACAAATTAACTCTGGGGATAAAAATCAACATGTGTATCATTCATATAAAAAATCACATCCTACTACATATTTAGTATTCAAACAATATTATTCTTATTATTCAAATGCATTATTTATTCATTATATTATAATGAATAATATTAAATTAATCATTATATTAAATACATTGTTTCTTGTTTTGGAGTGCCATATGTACAATAATCCTGCAGTACCTGACAGATATTACTCAAATAAGAATTTAACACCTGTCTCTGTAGCTATACTAGATTTTGTACAGTCCCTTAACGGTCCAAAGGCAGCCCTCACTTTATTTAGCCATTTAGGGATGTAAATTGCCTGCTAATCATTTAGTGCATTCACTTTATTATCCAAACATTTAGGCATTTCCATTTAGGCATTTAGCAGATGCTATTGTTCAAAGCAACTGTGAGAAAGATAAAAAAGCGATAAATAACACAATGACAATACACATAGCCATACATAGATCCAACCGTCACTATTGTCTTGGCAAATGTGTGGGTTGATACACTCACTGAGTTTCCTGTCCATCTCCTCACAGCGTCTCACTTCATTCACAAACTTTCTCTGAAACACGTTCACATCAGGGTTGAGCTGCAGGACAGAAAATAATTACACGTTGTCTCACAGATACAGACAAATGTGAAGAGAATAACACAAATATCTGTACTTACGTCTCTGAACTGGACCATTCCCAGCTCTCCCAGTTCACTGACGCAGCAGTACGCTGCTTCAGACTGTAGGAACAGCTGGGCCAGAGTCATCTCCTCACTGCGGAACAATTCCCCCATGATGCTGCGGGTCAAAGAATATCACTTCTTTCCTGAAATCAGTCGCTCAGTGTGCTTACAGATCAGCCTGAATGAACAAAAGGTGTACAGATTTAGTGATAAATTAAGTCTTTTCTCAGGGGTTTATAGAAGGATGGATATATAGACATATGTCAATTATATACGTATTCTCATTTCAATTCTGAATAACAAGGCTTTATGACCACATTTGTCCTGCATATACACACTACCTGCAAATGTACACTTCCACAGAAAGACCTGCCCCTTTGTTGGTAAGCCATTTATATTTATTACTTTAACAACTATGATCACAGTTCTGCGTGTCTCTTTGACACACCGTTAGCTGATTGGCTGATGACAGAGTGAGCTCAGCATCCCCTTATCTCTCAGACAACAGATTGGCTTTTGAGCTTAACATCTTTCACATCTTAGAGAGCTGATTGGCTTGTGAGCTCAACATCCCTCCCATCTCAGGGAGCTGATTGGTTGAAAAACAGCATCTCTGCCGCAATGTCCTTCATCTCTGAAGGACACCATTACGCGCTTCTGTCTCTGTCTACAACAAACAACAATTTTACCAAAGCTGAATGGTATTATATAACACACTAACCCGTTCGGATGCTTTTGAAACATCCAACACATTACATATATATTAATTGTGTTTATTGCGGCTACAGAGCTACGCTCTGGATTCCTGTCATTCGTAGGATACAAAATCAGACCTAGAAATCGAGCAATGAGGGAAATATTGCTCAAGTGTTTGCGCTGATGAATGAAACGCCGAATAAACAAATTCGACAGATTGACGCACATTTCTAATTTACAAATCGTTTCAAAATGCTGTCGAGTATTTAGAGCCAAATATTAAGGTCACAATTATACAACCACATAGCTACTAATATATATTAATCTTAATGCTGGAGAGGGAAAAGACTATCTAAACATCATGGCTCATCCCGGAATTTACTAATCAAATTATCCACGCTTTTACAGTTTTCATTCATATGTTTTTGATGTGTGTGATGACAAAAACTATGTGAGTAGCAAATCCAATTAAAAATGTAAATGAAATTTTCTCACCGTCCTCAGTGTCCTCAGTAACATCCACCTCTGACGATCAGACGTGTTCTGTGTCGTCACGGCTGCTTCTGCCCTGCAATCACGTGATAAGATTTTTTGCGTCAACCAACAAGAAAAGTGATGTTTCTAAAATAGATTATATAAAGACATGCAAAAAACAATATATTTAATGACCGGTTTAATTGAAAATTTTCAACAAAATTTTTGATTTTTTTTTATTATTTTTATCAAATAAAAATATGTATTTGTTTTTTATTTGATGCTTTGCTGTAAAGCAGATATTAGGTCTGTGGAAGATATGATTGTCTAGTAAACTACACAATCTACAAACTTTTTTATCACGTTTATTAAAAACGTAATGTTAATAAAATAATAAATGTTTGCTGCTTTTAGCTGGTTTCCAGGGTGATATGGTATTTTGATATGGATATGGTAGGTTATTTACATGTGACAGCTGACATACTTAAAACCAACAAAAAACAAAAAATCAGGCTGTAAGACTAATCAAATCAGCAACATAGACTATTTAGGCTATAATGGTAACGATATGGTACCATTATAGCCTAAAATGGTATAAAGAGTATGATAAACATCCACTTTTTAAGTTTTCTTAAAAAGTTTTTCTGTTTCTTGAAAATGTGTGATGTTTGTTCACATCACAACATTTTTTATGGAAAAAGAAAATTTCCATAAAATTAAAAATGTACCCAGCATATATTCTGTTTATGTTTATAAGTTGTACAATGTGCTGCAGGAGCTGATGGCAGATTGGTGTGTAGTCTGAAAAATATCATCTGCTCCTGATACCAAAATAGGGAATTATGCCAACTTAATAACATTGTTAACCGTTGTGTCTTTACTTAACAATCAAGTTAACATCTTAGTGATCTGATCTGGCTGCCTATTAAAAAAATTGTTATGTTTCTTATGCGTCAAACACCAAAAGATTTTGCACAGAAAAATAAATTAATAGAAGTGTTCTAATACATTTGGGAAAATGTAGCTCTCTGTATTGTAATGTATAGCTCTTGTGAAGCTGTTCACGTGTGTAACATTGAATGTTGAGGTGAGAGGGCACACCTCGTAAGAATGTAACACAGTCCCTGTAATGAACCTGTATATATTTAGAGTTGACTGCTGAGACACCTCACCAATACACACTTGTTTACATAACAAAACTAATGGAGATTAATTTAATCTAAATCTCATTACTGGATCTCATAAAATATCACAAAACAATTTTTTCATTATATTGGAAGCATAATAAAAGTTATCTTCTTTGAATATGTGGTTGTACAAATGAGAAGGCTAAATTCCATTAGAGATAAAGTGGAATCTTACTCACCCACACATGTGTTCACATGCACAGCCCACACACAGGAGCTCAAGCTATTTTCATACTTTTCCTTTTGATAGTTTTATTGAAGTGTTGTATGAGGAAAATGGGCCTGTAGGGAACTGAAAAACCCTCTAGCTCTGAATCACATTCCATGACTTGCTATGTCTGTGCCTGTCTAAAATTGCTACACCCAGCAAAACCTCCTGCTAGTTTCAGACATCTGTTAAGCTGCGCTGTCCCAGAGGAAAATGTTATTGTTCAGATGTTGTTTTGTCATAGCCCAAGAGTTTGTAATTGTTTCGAAGAAAAAACTTTGTCTTAAATGTTACTGACAACAAATGAGACAATTATTGATATTATGAAAAAGTGTACAGCTGTACTATTATTGTGGACAGGACTTTTGCCAAACTTGAGCAGAGTTTGTGACACTGAGTGACACTGATCTGAGTTTTCTATTGTGGGCCACTGGGTGGCGCAGTTCTCTCTCCAGCTCGCACACGCTGCATAGCTTGCAGAGGGTGTGTCAGTGGGTAAGAGGAGGGCAGCTGGCACGCAGCTGATTTGTCTGAAAGGTTTCACAGGAAAGTGTTGCATTCACGACCCAGCGTTCCTGCAGTACAGATCCTCAACATACAGCCTACTGCCGTCACTGTTCTCTAGATCTCGCTCAAAGAAGGAGAAAGAGTGTAATAGAGGAGGGTTGCGTTTAGTGAACTCCATAACTTCAGTAGTGGATCCTCAGAGTAGAAAAACATAGAAAGTATAGAAACAGTAACAGATCTTCTGCTTGTCTGCTCGCACACTCTGCATTGTTTACTGCATTATCCTTTAAAAAGCTCTTAAACATGGAAGTCATTGAAGATGCCCTTTTGCACGAGACGCAGAAATCCCTCACCGAGGTCTCCGACGAAGAAGTCAACGTCCCGGCCTCTGAAGATGAGGATGAGGCCGCCGTTGAGAATAAAGCCAAATACGGCGGTGAAAAAGAAGATATGGGTGATGGAGATAAAGGTGAAATGAATGGAGTGATGGTCCTGGCTCTTCTAGATAAAATAATCGGAGCTGTGGACCAGATCCAGCAAACGCAGGCAGGGCTGGAGACCCGTCAGAGAGATATGGAGAGGTCAGTGACGGGCATCCAAGGAGAACTCACCAAACTATCTAAAAGTCACACCACAACAGCCAACACGGTCAACAAGATGCTGGAGAAGGTGCGTAAGGTCAGTGTCAACGTGAAGACGGTGCGAGGAAACCTGGAGAAACAGGCAGGGCAGATCAAACGCCTTGAGAGCAACGAAAACGAGCTTCTGAAGAGAAGAAACTTTAAAGTCATGATCTACCAGGTGAGTGACGAGCATACACACAACTGTTTAGAGGGTGCTACTAAATATTCATAAATCTTTAAGTAGCAACTTATGTTGTTTGTAGTTTTAAGTATAGAGTATAGAGCTGTAAGAGTATTGAAACTGTTCATTTATTGTGAAATTTGATGAGAGTTTATATAGAAATGTATGAATGTTTAAAAAAAACTTACTGGGGTGTGGGAGAATAGGGAACACTTCACAACAGATGATATACAAAGTAAGCAGTTAACGGTGTGCTGCATCTTACTAAAGGAATCTCAGCCACACCCATTAAACACTTCAAGCCAGTGGCTTGCACGGTGTTGTGATGGGGGCCCTTTGGTGTCTAAAATCATAATTTACTAAATTATAATAACGTATGATTATTATTATTATTACATAACATTATTACATAAGCAACATTCTGCTTCTATGCCATTGCCATTAACAAAAATAATAAAGAATATTGTTAAATAATAGTAACACACAAGTTCAAAGTGAGTCTTCACAGCCTGTTCAACGTCAGTAGTGTAGCACGTTTTCCAGTTAATAGCTTAAAGGTAATACATTTATATTTAAATGAAATCTAGGTCAATGTCAGACTCTCTAACAAGTAAGAAATGTATATTTGATTTTGTTTCCAGCACCCTATTCATGTAAACAAACATAAAGTTTACATCATTAACAACTGAACTAAAACAAAATTTCAACAAAATCATTTGTTAAGTCTGAAATATAAAAAGTGGTCGAAATTATTATAAAATGTATTAGTATTTTCTGGTTTTCAAATGTTGGTGTGGCACATGCATGTAAGTAATGCAATAAATTACCTGTGTATAGTCTACTTGGACACCTGTGTGAATATAAGTGGAACTGACCTTTTAAATCGAACAAAACTTACATTTACATCAGTTGCTTCAAAGTCATAATACAATGCTAAGGAAAACGGTTTTCCCAACACAGTTTAAATGTGATTTTAAAAAACCCTGTACCAATACTTTATTACCAGTTAATGTTGTGTTGAATCTTCCCAAAGGAATCTCAGCACCACACCCACTGAACACTTCCAGCTTTGCTTGTGTTACAGTGTGGGCATATATCTGCAGTGTGTTAATACACTAGCCTTATTCAGGTACTTGCTGCCTTACAAAAGTAAGATTCTGTTTGATGGTTGCAGTAAAAGTGAACTCTAATGTGTAACATGTTGCATGATACTTTTACATACTTTTTCCTTTCTTCAAGCAGTCATGCTGAATTTAATGTAGAGAAGGTTTCCTTTTTTATAGATGGAAAATACCACAAGCAAAACCCAGACTATTTAAAAAAGTTGGGAGTGGTTTGGTAGAGAATGAGGGAATGGAAGAACATAATCAGATGATAAGCAGTGGGAAAAGACAGTTGGAAATGGGGAGAAAGAGCAGGTACATGCAAAAAATAGTCTGAGAAAGAAAGACAGGGTTTAAATAGTTATTTAGACTGTTTTTCTATAGCTAGAGTTCATTCTGGCTGTAATACGATGTGTAATAGCTTACAGCTTTGCACAGTGGCGCAAGCACATTCAGAGTTTCCACATAGTGAGTCAGAAGGGGCTAACTGACGCACATGCATACACACTCACACACACAAAGACTGGGCACTCTTGAGTCTTGGATACAGGGAATACTGAGTACACATAAGAATTTACTAATTACTCTTCCTGCATTCATCAGAGTGGAAGGGAAGGGCTGTGTTTCGGAATAACATTATTACTAACCTGTTACTTATAATGTTGTTGCTGGATTCTGGTCCACTGAACTCTTATATTTCACTCATTTATTCATTTTCTCCCCCATTCTTAGCTAGATCATGTATATCATCAGTTCACTCTATATTTAATTACATAATGAAATTAGATATGGTAACGTGCTTATTTGGCGTTCTGTCTGTTGAGAGGGCTCAGAGCTTGGTCTAAATCTATAGTCCAGGGATAGATACCAGGGTAGGTGCGGTGATACTGTCAAGGTACAAAGGTGAGGGAATATGTAAAATATTCCAAAATGTAGTAGACAAGACTTATTTATCGGCTATTGTCGAGATGAGCCATGTAGTGGCAAATTTCAACTTTATTTTGGTCCTTTTAAAAAATGACCCCTCTTGAATTGCTTTATTAAAATTATTGGAATGTTTTCCTCAAGAATTTCTTTTCAACTGAAGAAACAAAACATGAACATCTTGGATGATGTAGAGTGAGTAAATTATCAGGGAACTTTGTGGTGGACATGTCTTTTAATGATGCTTCTCTAAAACCTGGTTTACAAATATGACAGAAACACCATATTTAAAAGTTAAAGACAACATCATTGCAGTGATTTCAAATACATTTATGAGTGAGAAAGAAACATCTGGGTATAAAATTATGTGCACCACAGTTTACTGGAAGAAGCTAAGATTTGTCCAAAAAGTTGCTAGGTTTGTTGCTAGTCACTAAATCTGTAGACAAAATCACCAAGTTAGCAACCCTGAATGTACGTTCGTGGGAAGAGGCAGTGTACAGCCATATAAGGAGACTTGTATGTGGTAAGGAGGTGGTCTTATCCAAGAAGCTAGCTATCTAGATAGAAACTGCAAATTGAAACAGCTTGCTGAATTACACAGTTGTGGACTCACATAGCCCATAACAAGCATGCTGCATGTTTCTTTTCAGCTTTTAAAGCTGAAAGGCATGCCACAAATCTAGCTAAATGCAACAATTTTATCTGATGTCCTCTTTAGAGGTGTGATGGATTTTTTAATAGTCCTGTTTGTCTAAAAGAAATATTTTAGGCTCATGAGCGAGATTTTGTGGGCCTTCTCTTGGGGCACTCACCTCACTCTACTGTGAGCTTTTCCTTTAGGGAAAAGAATAACTCCTTGCATTTGACTGTTTGGAAAGAGTGTTTGACTCAGGAGAGACTCCATTGGTCTGTCATGCAGTGTTTTGACAAGCTTCTGTAAACTGTACTTTTACAGCTTTAGTAGTTCTTTACTTAATTCTTAAGCTGTTGTTTGCTACACTACAAGCTACACCAGTATATAATCAAATATTATTTTCACTACAAAAAGGTTGATACAGAAAAGCCATTTGATGAATGATTATAAGGACCAGAGTCTGCCATTTAAAATAAGACCAGGAATGTGTATTTAGAAATTATGCTGTAGGTCAACTTGAATTTCAAGCTTATCAAAGTCTTTGCCAAGGCAGAGATTTATTCCTTCACATGAAGTCCAAAACAGCAAAAGATTTTACATGCTTGGCTGCCTTCAACACACCTTGTATAATACTCTAATAGATTGTTTGTCTGGGCAAGGATATAGAAGTGTATTATAACAGTTATTATTAGAGTGGTTGATAATTAGAGCATTGAGAGCATTGTAGAGCAGTGCGTTAACACAGCAAAGGTTGTGGGTTCGATCCCAGATGAAGGCAAGTCCTGCTAAGAAAGAAATATGTAAACATTGACTTCACTGTAAGTCACTTTGGATAAAACCATCTGCCAAATGAGTAAATGTAAAATGGAATCGGTATTTAATATAAAACTTTATCAATCAATCGCCGCTCTTGACTGTTGATTATTGCGTTTTTTAAAGGCTGCTGTTAAATAGACAAACATGATAAAATTAATTGTTGCAAAATGCAATTGTTCTTATTTGTGGGATTATAAATCTGTTTTTTCAGTTGGATTTCCCTTAATAAATATTATTATTATTATAATTATTAGTAATTATTAATACAGAATGATTTGTAACAGTGATAATACAATGATAAGGGATAGGGTTAGACCCGTTTTAATTTGTTTTAATTTGCTTAATCTATTTAGCTATTTATCACCCAACCCTAGTTATTATTTCTTTATTATGGTATGGTTGGGTGTGGTGTCTTAACAAAGTAGAGTTACCATGCTGATTCATAGCTCAGGCATCCTCACTTCTTCAACCCCCCCCCACCCAATCTCTTATAACCGGCTAATGCTCCTCATCCCACATCTCTGTTGCAACCACTCCGTTCCACCCTCCCAGTATAACCTGCCAGCACCTTTCACACACTGATACTCCCTGCCTCCATAATCCTGCCTGCTCATCACCCTGAACTTCACCACAGATTCTTGAATTTATTTATGTTGACTGTTATTGATAGCTGCTGGGTTTGCTTTGCTGACGTTCTAAAAGCTGAGGTATGCTAGCTATTTAAAAATGTGGTTCTTAATTTTTTTTAAATTGCTAATTATTCCCTCAAGTAACCACTAGCCAACTGAAAGCATATCTTCTCCAGCAGTAGCCCGTCCATAGTTTTGCTTCAGAGATTTTAGATTGACAACCAAAATGTAATAAAAATGCAAAGCCTTAAAAGTATTGACATTAAAACTGTTACTTTGAATTGATAAGTAAATAGTTGAAAATAATTATCAGCTTTGAACATGTACAACAGTTTTCACACTTTTATTAAGTATTTAGTTTCAAAATTTAATTTTGAATTTGGAGTCACACATGTATTCTGAGTCATATTTGCTATTGCCTTGCATAGGTTTTTTTCACGTAGTTATCTTAATGTCCTGACAATTGAGCTATTAGGCATAATATTGTAATTTAAACATTTTATATTGTATACGTGTATTAATTGTCAGGACATTAAGATAACTGTAAAGTAATTTTTTTCCAGTTTCACACACAGGTGAGGTCTTTAGTCTTAGTAAAGCAGCACTGGCATATAGTGCTCTTTATTTTGAAATGTGTTTGTTTGTTATTTTCTGGTGTAGATTGGTTTCAGTTTCTCACTGTAGTTTTCTCTCTTTTCCCACCCTCCTTGATTCGTAATTAATTTCCCTGTATCTACCCCCAGCTTTTCTTTGTGTTTGTGGTAGTGTTGGATCAAACAAGGAGGTTCAATCCCAGTGCAAACAGAAATATTGAATAAATCACAAGAACAGAACATCAAAAACATCAAACCAAACATCAAAGATTAATTATTGCACACATCATGTAATATGATTATTTGATTAGAACTTCTATTTGTCTTAAATATGCAAGTATGCAAGTTAAAGTAATGAAAGTTAAAGTCTCTTCCCTATGTTGTCCAGAAAAAGATGAACTGAAGACCAGATGTCATGTTGTTGATCAAATTGGCTGGTGAACTTGAAATGATGGTCTGCTTGTGTAAAGTCTTAAACCTTTACAAAAATGTTTGTTTTAAACTTGAGCCTAGATAATGATTGATCAAGGTTTGATCAAAATAATAAAATTCTACAGTTGCATTCATGCCTTTGTATGTGCTTCTGTTTGCCGTCAGCACCTCTTTCCCTTGGATGGACAAGAGATGTTTGGTCTCAGTCGTGCAG
The DNA here is from genome assembly GCA_036877545.1 of Yasuhikotakia modesta. Lineage (NCBI taxonomy): Eukaryota > Metazoa > Chordata > Actinopteri > Cypriniformes > Botiidae > Yasuhikotakia > Yasuhikotakia modesta. The sequence continues at coordinate 19,678 of JBAJNP010002693.1, forward strand.
CAGATCTTCTTCTATGGCACACAAAACTCCACTGAGAGTAGACTCCACCCCCAAGTAGCTCAACTTATATTGGACCAGTTAAAATGGTCCAGGTGGAGCTCGCCTCTTAGAAAATGACAGATTGTCCACTTTGGTATGCTTTGACTAAGGACGTCTTAGCACACAGCTAGTCCCGGGGCTGTGCAAGTTTTGGCCTCACTTTGGCCTCAGTCAGCCTGACTGCACAAATTCTGTGCAAAGTCAGGGAGGAGGAGAAGGAACAAGTCTTGACATTGACCCAGGGACGGATTACGGACCGGGCCAGCGGGGCCACTGGCCAGGGGCCCTTGTGGTGCAGGGGGGGCCCTCACGAACGTTTTGCAGGGATAGCTGCCCACTGCTTTGGGTGTGTGTGTTCATAACTTGCAGTGTCACAAAGGATGGGTCATGGGTTAAATGCAGAGGTCACATTTCGGTTATGGGCAACCAACTGACAAATACATTTCACTTTCACTTCTGGTGCAAGGAGGTTGGGAGGTGTCCTACTGGTAAACGTTGGATATTATCACATTATCTGCCTGGGGCCTTGTGGAGGGGCTTTACAATTAAATCTGCAATTTGTGGCTATCCTGCTGATTAGCTCACTGGCAAATTGTCATATTCCATTTGTGGTGATTCCATTTGGTAAACCCATGTGATTGTTTTCCACAGTAAGGTTCCCTTCTGTAAACCTGTGTCTTCCCCTAGGTTATAGCTTTTGGTGTGCCATTTTTTAAAGTCCATCTATTTCCACATGTAACCTCCCCTTATATATACCCCTCTGCAGTATCTTTTCCTCTTGAGGTGAAGATAGTGCAGATTATTCCAATGCATTTTTCCAGGAGAGTTGTAGAAGCCTTATAATGCTTTCCCTTCTGTATGTTTATTCTCTCACTTTCAGCATGTTGAAGGTTAATGGATTCTGTGATGTCTTTCTTGGGTCTCCAAAGCATGGTTCAGCCATTGTGGTGCTTAGTATAGGGAACCCTAGTGTCACTATATTGACACAACTTTGAATGAGTGACAGAAGGGGTAGTATGTAACATTTGTTCCTTGATGGAGGTAGCAAGACGATCATGTCCACAAAAGCTTAAATTTATCCTTTAAATTGTATAACTGTGTCAACTGTATATCTTTTAAATTGTGTAACTGTACGTAATGAACTCTGATACATACATACTGAAGTAGATAATACATTAGTGTTTTGTCTGTCTTTTAAACTGGTAGGCCTTATATGGCAAAGTCACAGAAAGACTCTTGTTGTCTACATCATTTAGAAAAGCCGATGTCTTGAAAGCTGCTCCAACAGGATACAGGCTTTCTCCACTGGCAGATGAAGAGGAATTTAATGGAAAATGAGAGAACTAGAGAAACAGTGTGTAGAACAGACAGTAAGAAGCATGCAGTGTGAAGCATGCAGAGAGACATCTGGTCTCCCAAAACACAACTAACACACACACACACATCTGTGAGAAAGGAAGGAAAGCAACGGTTGCTATAAATAGGCCCCGTTGCATAGTTGTTTGATTATGAGGGGGAGAGAGCTCACAAACAAGGTTGGGTTTTTGTGTGTAATTGATCTGAACCAAACAATCACAAAGCACACTGTTCTAAAGGCAACATTCGAATGGGTGACTGTATTTGAGGTTGGCATGAGGCTGTGCTGTGTGTGTTTCTATGATTCTGTTGTTTCTGTTTGGTTAATCTTCAGGTTGGCATGAGTCATTGCCGATTACCAGCATGGCCATCTGTTGGCCTGATATTCTGTAGTCTAGAAAATTCTCATTTACTCCTTTATTATTATTTACTCCTAAAATTACCTCCCCACAATTGTTTTTCAGTTCATTTTTTAGTTCAAATATTAGCTTTGAGCTCTTCTATGAGTTGACAAAATGATCTTTCAGAAGATATACATATTTTAAGTTGTATTGCTCCTGTGAGAGAACTGACAAAAAATAATGATGAATTATATTACACTACAGATGTTTGTTAATTCACATGTTCTTTAGATTTTCTAAATACTACATATTACCTGTTAGTATTAGCAGATAGCAAATCACTGTCTGTGGCTATAATAAAAACTATAAACTTGGCAAAAAAGGGTGTGATATGCTTTAACATATGAACACCAAATTGTTTTCATAGAATATACTTAAAAACACAATAGTTAGCAACCAAAATAGGTAACTATTTACTGCAGTAAATTAAAGGTAATAAAGAGACAGTAATATCCAAATTACAGTGACATTTTACCTGTACAAGCATTTGTACACTATACATTTTCACTAAATACAACATAACAACAAAACAAAACTAGAAAGCACCCATGCTTCACTTAGAAAATGTAGTGTTACCAAGAAAGCTACAATATTTTTTAAACCTTTCTGTTACTCCTCAGCATAGGTTTGTACAGTACATTCTTGTCTGAAGGAGAAAGGTAAACTTATTGCTCACTGTGAACATGCTAAAATTTAGACATTTAGAATTTATTAATGTAATTAGACAGCGATGGAAATTTAAGTTAATGTTTTAAAGATAATCAATCATCAAGTGTAAAGAGACACACTTACAAATTTTTTATTTGTGTCATTTAAAGAACAAAAAAAAGTTTGAATAAGTTTTGTTGTTGATAGTTGGCCCACTACAAACATACTGAGAGGATGTGTCGTGTCTCACGCAGTCATAAATCTTTTTTTTGTAAACATAAAGATCTATCTCCTCTATTGTTAATGGAAAGAGTAACTCAGCAGTGCCATGGCAACCATTATGGTGATGTGCTGTAAATCAGTGGGCACAGCAGTCTGATGGTGGAACAGAGGTCAAAGTCACCACAGACTGCAAACTGCCTGCTTTGCTTTTGAAGTGCAACATGGCAACCAATCCATGAGTTGCGTACCCCCATGCACCAAACCTTCAGGAAACATTTTCGAATACTCTGCTGTTGATCAATAAAAAAGTAAAGAATTGCTTTGTTTGTTTTATATGGTTAATGCCAATATTAACTTTCACAGAACAGTGTATTTCAGCAGAACTGTGACAGATCTGGCATTTATAAGAGTGAGCAAGAATGAGTAATGTTTAAATGTTTAACTTTACCTCACAAGGCAAACCATAACTGCTACGGACACAGTTGCTACAGATGTCTTTCGGTTGCCATGGAAACACCTAGGGTTTGGTGACATCAAACAGTTATTGCGGTGCTATAAGAGTAGAGCAGGCCTCCAGTCTAATTCAGAGGCTTCATAGCAACAACAGCTCTGATTTATCAAACAGTATTCCCTGAAGGCAAAGCCAGCATACCATCACTTTATATAGTCAAGTCTCTTTCTCTCTTTTTTGCTCATACACACACAGTTTGTGAATATATTTCTTGCCAGAAAGAATGTATTATATTATTAATGAATATTGATTTTTTTATAATTTATTGTCCTAATTTATATTGCAGTTGTCATTTCACAATTTGATGATGTTTTGCTGTTGGAAAAATCACTGTAGCACACACAACTAATGACTATTGGTGCTGGTGTTAATTATCAAAACATAACCAAATTTATATCACTTAAACCCACAGTTAAACATTCTTGTAATTTGGCTGCTGTGTTATTAGATACAGTTTTGATGTGCTGTTTGCAAGGGACTGTTTGCTATTGTTTGTTGGACATTGAGCCCCATAACTGTGCAAAAGTGGTCCAGTTAACTTTAAAATGTTAAAATGTTTTACTCAACCTTGACTGTTGCTTAATTAAACTGTTTTTTTATAAAACACAAAAGTGTATGTTAGAAAATGTCAGAGCTGCTCTAGAGAATAAAAAACACTACAAAAACACCAGAAGTCCATATGTGTCCGTATGCTAAATCATTTGAAAAATAATCAGATAGTCAAAATATTTATTTGTCTGTATGTGTTTTTAAAGTCAACTTTTTGACAAAATGTTATTTTAATCATTTTACCCCAGGCATATTTACATGCACACATCTACACTCCCACACGTTTCCTTTTCTTTCCATGTGGAGGTTGTACAACGTGACCCGAGGATTCCTCTCCACACATACAACACCATGTTCATGGGAAAACACCCCACACCCACACATTTTCCCTCTGCTCCAACCCTATGATGGTGGGTGGGGTGACTGAGTTTGAATGGAAAGGTGGGGCGGAGGGTGTTATGGGAAATGGGATTCCCTCATTGCCATGGCGACAAAGCCGGTCATAAGCAGACAGATGTAAATAAGCTCTTCACATGTGACTGAAGACAGACGCTTCTGTGAAGCAGTGGAAATATTCCACACAAACTCACAATGTGTCCACACACACTCATGCCGTTTTCATTACTCATTTAGCTTATGTGGCAAACATTTTCATTTTTTTTTCTTATTCAGTTTGAAAGTTATAGTTTTTTTTGTTTATATTTTAACTTAGTTTCAACTCATTTTTAGAGAGAAAATGTTGTGTGGTATCCAATATAAAAGCTTAATTTTATTTTATAAAATTGTCAGAGACTGCAAATGAGACATAAGAGAAAGTACAGAATAAAAGAGAGGGATTTTCCATTAACAAGCGGGGACTCAAACCAGCTGATATCAGCATCTGACAGAACTGTCTGCACACAAGTCAACTAAACAACAAACCATGTGACAGACACACAATCAAAAGAGCTCTTGTTGTTTATGTTCTCATTTATACACTGTGACAAACAAAAATACATACACATTAACTCTCATAAACAACCCCTCTGTTCATGTTCTCATAAATTATGTCAGTCTTTTAGCCCTCTGCCCTCCTGGTTCCTGCAGTTTGCTCATGGAAAAGAAAATCTGTTTGTGATGTGGTTTTGCTTTCTGAAAGCTACTTATACATATTTGTGTACCTTTGAGCCACACAGAAAAAGTTTCAAAGATAAAGTCATGTGAACATCTTTCCTCACAGACCACCAACGAAAGAACCGATAAGAAACTTCAGTTTATCTTTAGTATCTAAGATTGCACATTTATTGCATTTGCATGTGCCAGTGGTACATAGATGGCTGTCACAAAAAGAGGAAGAAGTTGATCAATCAGTGATGCACTTTGTTTTTCATTTTTTATTTTGTTCATTATTTGTCTTAAATCCTCTTGTCACATCTTTTTTTCTTTCTCTCTCTTTGTCTCCTCGTTTCTTTATATCTTGTTGCATTTATTCTTTGTGTTTTGTCTCATTTATTCTTGTTTCCTCTATTCCATCTGTTCTCATTTCAGTTTGAGACAACAGAACTACCTGGAGAAATGTGTTTTCAGCAATAATGTCTGTTTCAGTAAAAGAAGAGCTTTGTCCTAGACTGAAATACATTCAATTCAGCTTTATTTACATAACATTTTTTACAATGTTACATTGCTTTAAAACAGCTTCACACATAATACTAAGATATATTTAGAAAAAAAATACTGACACACAATACACGGTATTATTGCAGATTCAAATTCAGTGCAATTCTTATTGGACAATAATATGAAGGATTTGCAAAGTGCATGAAATCCACACACAAAATTACATGTAATATACAATGTTAGAATATAGAAAAATAAGACTATAATTCTACTGCTATATTTTAGGATCAATACTAACAGTTTACAGAACCCTAAATAAGTCTAGTCAGCAGTCTTCATGTGTGTGTTATTAATTGACTTAATTGACTTAGGCACATGACAGCAACATAAACATTTAGTAGATTTTTACAGCAGTCAGCACAGGCTGTTTTACCATGAAATCACAAATAGATTATTTTTCTCAGAGTGGATGAAACTACATGCATTTTCCTCCAAACCACTGTGCAAACAATGTATATGTTATACATTTAACACACAAACCCAGTGCTATATGTTATGTCTCTTACTTTAAATGCATAACAAACAGACAGTGTATAATTGTAAACTGTATGAAGTGATCTTTGTCTCATAGTTTGGCGGATTTTGACTTGGATTGTGGCCTCTAGACAAAAGAGAACAAGTTTAAAGCATATTTTTTCTTAAGAATGTGAAATGTAACTCTCCATCTCTTATCGTTCACACTCACACATGCATTTACTCAAATTTTCCAGTCATTTCTCATGGTCTAGTGTGTGTTTGCCTTCCTCTCTGCACGGCAGAACAATGCAACATTAACTTGAGCGAGGCATTTTGGGACGTCGACCCACCTAGGTGACTGCCTGACTTCCTTCAACATGTTTTCCATCTTATGGTTCTTCCATTACAGCTCCTATTAAAAATGTTTTTACATAAGACAAGCAACCTTTTGACCCCTGGGCCATTAGCACCTATATCACTAGAGATTCCCTCAAGTATTTAAACCTTTTTTAAATAAAGCAGCTTGCAATGTGAAGGGGTTGAAGCGCCCCGGCTTAAATCTTTATCATAAACATTAATATGCATTATTAATAATGCCACAATGTGTTTTAATTGAAATCTTTTATTATCACCATGAAGCACATACCCCTGCTCATGAAGTATTTAAACTGAAAATTAGCATATACATGTAAAATAATACTGCATGCTCAAAAGTCAAAATTAAGAAAGACAGAACAGCAGTATTACAGTAACATAAAAAAATTTTGACTTTCTAACAGACACCTTTGCAAGTAACTATAAATCAATGGTTTAGAAATTCCAGGACAGATGTTGTTATCAACTCTGAAATCAAATAATTGATCATTGATACTGAGGGTTACACACCCTAAATCAATAACAGTAACATTGAGTCTGATTGGTTATAAATGCTGTACTATTCAATGTCTCAAGAACCGTGATAGTAAGAAACTATACAAAAAGTTTATTACCAGCAAAATGTACATGCACTTTTGTGGTATTTTCCTTTATGCCATATACCATTTTATGGTATTTTCAAACATATTATATGTTAATTTTATTTTACATATTATATATTATTATTTAATATTATACATATATTATGTTATATATTATATTTGATATTTTCCATACTGTACCTTTCACAGGATCACATGCATAGGAGCAAATACAAATAAAACAAGAGAAGATGTCCTTATCTTAGTAAAATAGTTTGGCCTGAATGGCCTTGATGACTCAGTATCACAAAGAGGGAATTTTTTTCTGTCCTAACAAGTCCAAGCATTGTGAGGGAGGAACAGAGAGCACTCCAGACCGGGGGGGGCTTCCTTGCCTGGAATGCAGAGAATTAGGGTCGGGCAGGGCAGTGGGAATCAGGTCGGAAGGGAAGGGCGATGAAAGAATAGAAGAAAGTGCAGCAAAAGAAAGAAAACTAAAACTCAGTGCTGTTGAGGAACATTCAATCTTTGACACTTTATGTGTCGAACTTGTGTAACATAAGTAATTAATGTTTAATTGTAATTGATTTGATATTTTTATATTGTTTGAAGGTCACGCTAAGTACATTTTTGTACGATTTTAGTGTCTATATTACTATTAACAGGGTTAACAGTTCTAACTGTTTATTTAGTTATGACCACTTATGTGTTCAACCCCACAAAATTATGCTTAATACAATTAAAATATTTCTTTAAATATCTAGTAACCATAAGTGTTTGCTCTCCACATTCAATGTAACAGGTTTAAAAAAATAAAGTTACTGCCTGTGATCAGAGAAAATGATAATAAAATAAAATTATAAGATATTTTAACTTTTATTTAACAAACCAGAATTTGGTAGTGATTTGACAGAATTTCTTTATGATGTGGTGATTTGTCACTGAGTGGGTAGTGCATGACATCAGGACAAAACATTCATACATTAACTAAAGTCTAAGAACCTAAATAATAATACCTAGATAGTAATGATGAAATGCTTGTTATCAAATTTCCATTCCAGAAAAGGTTGTGGAAAGGCCCGAAAAGGTACATGCATAAGAGACACAAATAGACATCTGTTACTGATACCTAGCCTATAGTGAATACAATGGGTTTGTAGTAACCCTACAAGCATAACAGAAATAATGAAAGTAACTCTTTAATTAAATCAGAAGCATTCCCTTTTAATGGTCATGTTGTAAGCATGTGGGTGTGCATTTGTGTATGCGTGTATAGTCACAATCCTCGACTGAACGGATACTGAACAATAGGGCCATTAAATGGACTAAATAAAGACAGAACATTGATTGTGTTGTTCTGTGCCTGCTGGCTTGGAAATGTGTTACATGATTTTGGCAAAGGAGGCTTATGTTTTTTTATGTCCGTGGGGACATACAGCAAAATTACATATTAGACAAATGTGAGTGATGCTTGCCTAGTCTAAGCTCAATATCTAAAGCTCAGTGCTAAAGTGTTAGAGTCCAGGGCATTGCTGTTTGGTTACTAAGGTGTTCTTAGTGGTCATTAGTGCCTTGCTTTGTTTAGTAGTTAGTGTCATTTTTTTAACCTATGTACATCTTGGCTGTGTTTACATTGCAAGTCATAATGCACTGATCTGATTTATTAACTATATTTTTTGGCCCACCTGTTTACATTCACTTAAGACACTCCTCGTATCCAATATGCATGTTTACACTGTTTTTCAAAAGATTTTTTCTGACAATGTAAACGCAGCCCTTGTCCTGTCTTAAATACAAAAATACTCATATTAAGCACAATACACAATATCCTCTATAAAATAACAGTTCATTTTTATTTTGAGTATTTTATTTAATACTTTTTAGATAATAAATACCTTGTTCTATTTTTCAGTTAATAAATATTAATGAATCTTAATGATAAACTATAACAGTGGATTCAGAAAAGTAACACTGTTGATAGTTTTTGTACTCTTACATTCAAGGTCATTACATTTGAAGGTGTGTTTAATTTTATTTGTCAGCAAACAACTTTAGAGTGACTGTGTTGTTAGTTTGCAGCTCTGCTTTCTGACAGTATCTTTTTAGACCTTTAACTAAGTTACTTTGATTAAATTTAGTATGTGTGTGCCTTCATCCCTGTGACTGACATTACTTTTCTGGTGACTCTTCACAGGACGAGGTGAAAATACCCTCTAAAGTGAATGTAGCCAAGTCTATGAAGTTTCCAGAGCCCTTAGAAGGAGAGGGGGAGCTTGAGCTCAAAGCAGCAACAGAAGAAGGAGAGGATAAAGAGAAAGTCCATCTGGACCTGTCTTCTGATGAGGAAGAAGTAGAGGTTGAAGAGACCATTGAGGAGACCCGAGCAGAACGCATTAAACGAAGCAGCCTACAACGTGTGCAGAATATCAAAACAGTTTTCTCAAAAGAAAAGATGGAGAAAACCAAACAAAAGACGAAGGAGAACCTAGAGAAGACCAAACAAAAGACCAAAGAGAATTTGGAAAAAACCCGCATGAAGACCAAAGAAAACTTGGAAAAAACTAAGCAAAAGACCAAGGAAAACCTGGAAAAGACCAAACAGAAGACGAGAGAGAACCTGGAGAAAACACGTCACAACATTGAGAAAAAGATGGGCAAACTTAGCACACGCATGTCAGTGAACCCGGAGCGCAAAGAAAAGATAAAGTCCTCACAGAAGAAAATGGTGAAGTCCTTCACTCCAGACCACACCATCTATGCCCGCTCCAAAACAGCTGTCTACAAGGTTCCACCCTTCACTTTTCATGTAAAGAAGATTCGCGAGGGAGAAGTTGAAATCCAGGGAACCGAAATGGTGGAGGTTGTTGGGGATGAAGATGAGGTAGAGAATGCGGTGATGGAGGGAGAAGATGAGGAGATGGAGGGTGGAGACATGGAGGAGGACGAGGTGACCGAAGACAGCTCTGAGATGCGGGCACTGTTGCAGAGAGGAGAAGACTCTGAGCTGGTGTTGGAGGAACAAGACCACGATAGAGACAGCGATTAGAATAAACATTGTCTGCATGTGTATATTTGTTTTAGGGTGCCTATACACTAGAGAAAGCTCTGATGGAGTATTTGTACATATAGAAATGCATAAGAACAATTTTTAAATTTAGGGGCGTTTTCAGACCTGATCATTGTTTGCTTGTGGAGAACAGGGACTAAAATTGCTACAAAGTTGCAATTTCTTCTTGGTTTGGTTTGCTTTTCCAGGGTAACATTTCCAAATAGACCAAAATGTATAAATATAAATTACATGCAAGTAAACTGTCCTCTCATCGGTCAGAGCACACCTGTTTATTTTCCAGGATTTTGCTCAAAGAGATCATCTGTCAGGATGTAAAGACCATAACTATGAGTTATTGTTACTTTCTTTGTTATGGATAGTCTGTTGGGTAAGAATCCTTTTGCACCACAAGTAATCCAGAGTTTGTGGATAAGGTGCTTTGAGTTTGATTATTTTAGTGCAGATACAGGTGTGACTGTCATTGTTCATATATGCCTAAACGAACCAAACGAAGTGAGAAAATAGGACATTCCGAACCAATTCCCTGAAATGAGGCAGGTGTGAAAACGCCCCAAAAGAGCTGGGTCAGTTTTAAATAGTGAGAAATCAGAAAATTAAATTTACAAAAACACTCTCTACAACTCTCTATTTGAAAACACTGATCCCGATGGGTCATCAGATGTAGTCCTATACGTTTCGTGTAGCAGATGTTAAAAGTGGAGTCTTTAAATTTTTAAACCAGCTTCCAAAAAACTCTTCCTGTAAGTTATTGTTTAGATAAAAGAAATAGTTCTGCTCACAAAATTGGTTAAGCCAGTGATCATGGATGTGTCACTTTCACAATGCCAGACAAAGACCAGTCCCACAAAACACATTTTATTAAAACTCTAGTGTGTAGGTGCCTTAAATGTGTATTGTTTATACTGCAGACATGGATATGCAGGATAAAGTAAGCATGTCTGTCTGTGTGTGATAGCGTGTATTTGCCTTTTTTGTGGGGGTAAAATGGTTACATTCAGGGTGATTCCATTTAGTTAAAGTAGAAGAGATTGAGATGAACTACTCCAAGTAACTTAGACCAAGTAAATTAAAACACAGGGCTGTTGGACAATGGGTTAATCATTATGGAAGTTGGAAAGAATAAAACAATTATTGTTTGCATAGATAGATAGATAGATAGATAGATAGATAGATAGATAGATAGATAGATAGATAGATAGATAGATAGATAGATAGATAGATAGATAGATAGATAGATAGATAGATAGATAGATAGATAGATAGATAGATAGATAGATCACTATCTATCTACCGTCACTGTTACACTGTGTGTGTTTTTTTAAATGTTATTAATTACACAAATAGCAAAAAAGTTACACATCCTCAATGGAAGGTAAAAATTTTAACATCAAAAATATAATATCCTACAAAAATGTAGTGTATGTTATATCCTCAAATTTTGTGAACTTTATGAAGTGTATTAATAATAAAAAAATCACAAATAAATAACCCAACTTGCAGTTTTAGGATCGCAGTACAGGCTTGCTTAACCAAGGCTTTTTACCTACTACTTCTTTTGTATCTTGGCACGTCCCCTAGTGGACATGTGTGGAAATTTTGTAAGGATCAGTGAGTGGCGAGCATTAGGGTTGTGAGCTATGGATTAAAGAGCACCAAAAATGAATTAATTGCAAGAGAGTTACAGCCAAAAGAATCTCTTGATCTTGACTATGTATACATATAAATCACTGCTATTATACAGAGCACAGACATTATTTAGATCTGAAGCAAATTCATAGCATTGCTCAGATTGTATCACTGTAATAATTGCTTAATAGCCTTAATTCCTGCTTCACTATATAAATCTAAACTTTTTAACATTTGCATGTTTAGCTGAAGCATATGAACAATTATCTTGCACTAATGTGTTAATAAAGGATTCTGCTTCACACTTAATGACTGCTGTTTGATTAAATCCAGATAGTTTACTTGTATTGCATTTGACAGAGACTTTCATCCAAACCAATTTACAGTATATTCAGGCTATACATTTGCTCAGTATGAGTGTCTTCTGAGAATCAAACCCACAACCTTTGTGCTGCTAACACACTGCACTACCAATTGAGGTAGTGCGGGAACACGACAACATAATGAGCAGAATTTTCTGTACATAGACACAGATATACTGTAACTTTTATTTATAACAAACATATCAAAGTTTGTCTTATCAAGGTGGTACACTGTTTTATTGCATTATTATGGTGACCCAAAAATAACAGATTTTATTATTTTTCTGTTGATGTGAACATGATATATTAACCTGTGGGAATATGATAGTATATAATAGCCATGCAAAGTCATCGAATGTAGCTCAGCTGGTAGAGCATTGTGTTAGCAATGCAAAGGTTGTGGGTTCGATCCCAGGGAATACAAGTACTAATATAAAAAATGTGTTCGCTTTGGATAAAACTGTCTGCCAAATGAAAAACTGAAACTGAAAAAGCTGGTGATACATTAACAGACAAAGCAAGGAACAGGGAACTAGGTTAACTTAGTCTGGAGGAGTGTTGGAATGATGATGTTGAAGGTCAGCCTGAAGTCCACAAACAGGATTCCTGCATATGTAGTTATCCACCATAGATAAGACTATTTATGTTGTCTTCTTCGGTTTACTGTCTTTCTTCTGTGCTTGGTCAAATGTTTACCAGAAAGCAAAGCAACATAGAAAAATTTAAACATGCTAAATTAATGCTAATTAAAATAAACATTTAAACAAAATCTAAACAGAACTTTAGTAATTACGCATAACATACGTAAATTGTTTAGTTATACATGTCGGCACAAATTATGTTCATCTGTCAGTCGAAGATCACTAAATATAATATTAAAGAGGTGTGAGCTTGCTAGTACAATGTCAAACACTGCAATCCCTCGTTTAACCAACTGTCTGCTAGCAGTCATGTCACAGTCACATTTTACTACCCATAAAATCCCCTAAATATCATAATATTAGGACTGTGACTCTCCCTGGTAAATACAAAAACTCTGTAAGCAATTCAATGGCAACAAGATGATTACATAACATTAAATGACAATGCATAAGGTGTTGCTGCACTTTATAGAAATATTTAGTTACCCAGGTCTGATTTGCAGATACAATCTGCAAAGGTAAATGATAACCTGTCGGCATACAGGCCACCAGTCCAATACACATAATGTACTTTTTATCACTACTAGTACTGGCCTACAGGCAATGCTCAAAGTTCAAAAAGGCGAGGTGGGGCATGCCGTGGCATTACAGCCTTAGATACAGTTCTAATTGTTGGTGATTTTAATTTACAAGGATAATGAAAAAGATGCATTGGGACTGGCTTTTAAAGACATTTTAAACTCTTTCTGGGTTTCACTACGTCAGAACAAACTTATTTGCCGTACTCATACTTCAGATTTAATACTGTCCTATGGTGTAAATGTTGAGTGAAGACATTTGTAAGAAACTAATGATGGGGATCTGTAATGAGACGTCACGTTCAGCCACGTCAGCAGAAGGAGCCCCCTCTGCCCCCTACGCTCCCTCTGCTTCCTCTTCCTGTTGTCACTTTCTGTTTGGGACTCTATAACCCATGCATTCACTGACTATCATGGCAATGTATTGCTATCATCACGTCTGCATACCGAGTGTTTACCATCGTCTGCTATCTTGTTAATGATCTTGTCTGCTTCTCGTTTATTGCCTTTTGGATTCCCCTTTTGGATTGCTTGCCTGGTTTTGGATTTGCTGTTAGTGTTTGACCTTGCCTGCTCATTGTTTTTGATTGTTTGCTGCCTGCCCTGACCCATTGCCTGTTTAACAACCTTGTCTTTTAATAAAGCCTGCATGTGGATTCTACCAGCGCTTCCGCCTCAAATCCATTCGTTTATTGAATTGTTCTCACTCAGGGTCCAGTGAAGTCGGAATGACATAGAATGATATAGACATGAACATTTTATAGTGTTAGGCAAACCCGTTTCTAACTCGCAGTGCATATTGAGTTTTCCCTTTAAATGTAAATTAACGGCTGTGGTAGAAGAGATCATGTTCGTTCCCATATAATGGCTATAGTTAATACCCCAAATGGTTGGGTGATACTGTCATTCTGAATGTATATTACAGTCACATATCCCCTTAATCAAATCTTGACTTCAGATTTTTGAAGTCTGTCTAACGCGTCCTTATTTTAATTGAATTAATGTTAATTCAGGTGTTATACGAAGATGGCTGACCAATATGTTTATGATTGTAAGCAGCAGAGGGAGCCCTCACCTGAATATTGACTGTCTGCTCCCTCTGCTTCCTGTTTCCTATTTCCTGTTGTATCACTTTGTAGTGTTTGAAGTTTTGACCATTCCAGCAAACTTAAATTTTTCCAAGAATTATATTCTTTACTTTATTTATTTTCATGTTTCATCATACATAAAACTATATCTTTTGTATATAGTTGTATATAGTGTATCTTTTGTTTCAAAATAATATATTTGTTTTTTGTTGTGTGACGTCATTTCCCATTTGAATTATCCAATCGAGTCCCGCTCTCGTCAGAACGGTTTGGACTTGAGCGAGACAGGTACGTGGCAAATATGCTCTGTAACACAGTGTTAAAATATAGCAGATTGAGTTACGATTTTGATTGATATCAGTGAAATACATGTTTTAATGCTGGACTGAGTCAAACAGGATGTTTGTATTTTGTTATTTTCGTTTATGAGGATGTTCAAGTTGCTGTCCGCGCCGATTTTAGATGTGGGGGTTTTCCTTCTTTTCCCGGTTACTTTGGTTCTTAAATGGAATGAAAAAGGTGGATTATGTTCTTAAAACATCATGCAGTTAAGTTTTGCCGAAAGTATGTTGTCTTTTTATGTCCTAAATTGTGTATTTGTGACCATTTCTTTGAGTTGTTAATCAGCTGCAGTTACAGAGTTAATGGGGACAGCGGTTTACTTTTCTCTCTTCTCGCATTCCCCGCAGACCACAGAGCCGAGAGTGTGTGTTTGCATGGTTTTAATTACTGTCCTGTCCTTAATAAACTGCAGACGTGGTCCACCGAAGCCAGTGGTGTCATGGAGTTCTTTGTGGTGCGAGACGAAGTACGCTACAACTTCCTGTTTGGGACTATAAATAGACATGTGCTCACCTGTGTACTTTGTGAAGTATTGACAGTGACTCGTCCTGCCTTACCAAGCCTTTATATTCCTGTTCTGCCATTTTGTATATGATTTGCCTGTTTTGTGGATTATTTTGATTATCTTTGTGTTTATTTGGATTTTCCTGGATTTACTCTGTTAGCCTTGTGAAGTGAAGTGAAGTGAAGTGAAAGTGACATGTTTGTCAGTTACGGTTGCCCATAACCGAAAATGTGACCAGCATTTAACCCATCCATGTGAGGAGTGAACACACACACACCCGGAGCAGTGGGCAGCTATCCCTGCAGCGCCCGGGGAGCAATCAGGGGTTAGGTGCCTTGCTCAAGGGCACTTTAGTTGCTATCTGGCGGTGCTGGAATCGAACCAGCAACCTACTGATTACAAGCCCGACTCCTTAACCAGTAGACCACAACTACTACTACAGACTACTGCCTGTTTTTGAATTTATGATTGAATGGTCTGACCATTTCCCGTTCACGACTGCTGTTTTTGGACTGTGTTTTGTGGTTTGTTAATAAACTTACGCATATGGATTCTAACACACCATCTGCGTCAGCCTCATTACAATGATACTATGATCTATGAAGGCCTTTTAGGGTATGGGCTTGTATTAGACATTAGACATTATACTTCCACATTATTCCAGTAATTCTGTTGTCTCTGCCAGTATCCATGATCTTTTCAAACCATCAAACGACAGTCTTATATCATCAGTTCAGCGTTAGTATTGTAACAGCAGATTGTTGTTAAAGCTGCTATCAGTAACCTATGGTACTTATCACCTACCATGTCATTTTCTCCTATTTAAAATATTTACATAATCACCAGTTGGTTTCTTCCCACTTTTCATTTAGCTTTATACTTAACCAATCATAGTCTTGGTTACAGACTGCAGCTTTAACTTGCCAAAAGAGAACTGGCCCTACTAGGCCCCCGACTAGCCTGGTTTCTCACAAGGTTTTTTTTTTCTCCATTTTTCCATTCTCTGGAGTTTTGTTTCCTTGCCACCGTCGCTCTGTTGGCTTGCTTAACGGGAGTCTGCTGACACTAGCATAGTCATCCCACTCATTATCTGTCCTTCAGTACATATCCGTACATATCTGTTTGTATATCTGTACACTTTATCATATCTGTCAGTGTATGATTGTATGTGTTTATTAATGATGTTCTGTCTTTTTATTATTTAAATCTGTTTCCTTTCAAGTTTGTTACCATACTTTAAATATCCGTTGATATTTTGTTTATATTTGTACAGCTGCTTTGTGACAATGTACCATTGTGAAAAGCGCTCTATAAATAAATTGAACTTGAACTATTCGTTTTTATATTGGTGTGGAATCTGTTTAGAGGCAGTCATTTCTTACACTTTCAAGATCATTATATGGTGTCCTCTTTAATACATTTACAAGTGGTTTCAAAATCAGCTTCTTGCTACAAATAGAGCTGAGCAATAACTTCTGCCAGTAAAGATTGTTTTCTAAAAGTCCTTAGAATACCAGATACCCTAAAAATTGACAACATAAAATGTTAACTGCCTAAAATAAAGTGTCTACTGCTTAAGGCAGTTGTCAAGATGGTTTTTCTGGTTTCTAGATGGTTTTATGATTTTTTTTCAATAAAAAAATAGATACTGTCAGAAAAAAAAACAAACATGCAATTGCCTGCAACACAATCAAACCAGACAGTGCGTCATTATTTGCCCATGGATGAAGTATTAAAAATAATTGATTAATCCACAAAAATTTGATCCAAAAAATGTATAAGTTACAGAACCATCTTAAATTCACCTTTTAATTTCTAACTTTAATTTCTAATTTTAGAAATCTAAATAAGGTGGTGTCCTCACAGATAAGTTCATTCTTGGAATGAAACCGTTCAATGAGGATTTCCAGGATTTAGAGAATATCATAGAACAGAGTCATCAAAAGGACAAATAATTTGCTATGCTTTTGACACTATTGATTACAGCTGTAATGAGGGGGTCAGAAAAAGTCTCAGGTTACGTATGTAACCCTGGTTCCCTGAAGGGAACAAGACGCTGCTTCGAAACGCTATAGGAACGCCATCAGCTTTTATGCACTCACATACAGGTGTCTAATCACAAAATGGGTGGGGTCACCCCCGTCACAGGCGGGGTGACGACACGACCAAGAGACTATAAAACGCACATGCAAAACACTGCTCGGGTTAGCTTAGGATGTGAAAGAAGCAAGCGCAGGCAGGCGGAACTGAGGTGTGGCTGGAGACGCAGCGTCTTGTTCCCTTCAGGGAACCAGGTTTACATACGTAACCTGAGACATTCCCTTTTAGGAACTTGAGCTGCATCAAAATGCTATTGGATGCCCAATAGTTCTGTTCAATGAGATGCCCACTATCCATACTGAAGTGACCCCCCCTGCCCTCTGTGTTAGATTGCACGAGTTAGGGCAAGAGGACCGAAGAGCCAGAAGTGGCTTGAGTATCAAGGCCATAATGCCTAATGAAGGTTAAGGGAGTGGACCATCCTGCAGCATCACAGATGTCCTGAATGGGGACACCTGCATAGAAGGCCTTAGAGGATGCCATACCTCGAGTAGAATGAGCCTTGGTCTCGGGTATAAAAAGGCTTTCACTAAACCGGGCGCAAAGTCTAAAAAAGAAGGCGCTACAGAGAGAGCCTGAAGGTCACCCACCCTCCTCAGAGAAGTGATGGCCAGCAGGAACGCCATCTTAACTGATAATAGATTATCAGATATTCCCTCAATGGGCTCGAAAAGTGGAGCACAAAGAGCTTCAAAAACTACAGCCAGATCCCAAGGTGGGATACGAGATTGTATCTGGGGCCTCAGCCTCAGTGCACCTCAGAGGAAATTTGTAACCCAAGGGTGTCTACATATAGGACAGCCACCTAATGAAGTGTGGTACACAGAGATAGAAGCCACATAAACCTTCAAGGTGGAGTGGGCAAGTCCTGCAGAGAAACGGGCCTGCAAAAACTCATTACATTTACAGTCTAGCCTACTGGGTCTTGGTGCACTCTCTGCACCATCAAGTGAAAAGCTTTCACTTCAGGGCATAAAAGGTTTCCTCATAGAGGGAGCTCTGGATTGTAAAATGGTCTCCACAACCTAAGTTGAGAGACCAGAAGCTAAGAGTTGTGCACTACCTTTTTCTGCAAAGTTCTGTTCATATCATCTGTATATAACCTGTAAATAGCATAACCTATATCCTGCACTTTACTGCTTATTGCACTTCTGGTTAGACCTAAACTGCATTTTGTTGTCCTGTACTTATACATGATTAATGACATTAATTGAATCTAATCTAATCTAATCTAATAGATCGAATGGCTCTAAAAGCAGCTTTCCCTGAGACCAGAGTAGGATCTGGCACGCTAACTCCCTCAGTTGAGGAGATACTAACCCTAATGGCCTCCTTCAATAAGAGAGATCCTACTTCTTCCAGCATAACTGGAGCCTGAGTTGAAGCCACCAGAGTGGGTTTTATGCCACTGAAAGCAAGTGGTTTCTGACTGAACTGGATCTTGTAGTCCAGTTCTATTGTGTTCAGGACTCATTGTGACACATAAGGCAGTACTTTCCAGGCTGCCAAATAGTCTTTTAGGGGTACCAGTCTCTCAAAACTGGCCTCTAGGAAGTTTTGAGCATGATGATCTGAGCCCTGTAGAGATATTTCTGCAGGTAGAACTCAATGTAATTTCTTTAACAGAAGTGGTCTCTCTACCATGTCTGCTGATTTTGGCAAACACTGGAGGAAGCCGATATTTGAGGTTGCTGCACCCTGGAGTACCAGAGGTGGCGGGGTTAACAGTTTGGCCTCCAGAGGGCCTTGAGGAGCGAGTGATGTGAAGACCCGCTGCCCCCCAGGTGGGGCACCCTCTGAGGTCCTGACATGATGATAGTCACCCGTACCCTTAAAGAGGGAGAACAGGTCACAACCCTCAGCTTCTGTGTCTGCCTATGCGAAGGGACAGAGTCAACCGCATCCCCAAACAGGCCAGAAGGCACAAGATGAGCATCTAAAAAAACTGCTTTTTCCTTAGACTTAATCTCTGACAAGTTGAGCCAGAGATGCCTCTGTGGCTACCAGAGCTGATATGGACCGCCCAATAGCACAGCTGGTCTCTTTAGTAGCACGCAGGGAGAGATCAGCGGTTCTCCTGAGTTTACTTACACCCTCAGGTGTAATGCACTGAGTTATGTAAAGTGAGTTATGTAAAGTGACATGCATTGCTTATAAAAAATAAGAACAATCCAGTTGCAGTGCTGAGGTCTGTAGTCTGTTTGTATGTGTTTAACAGTCTTATGGCTTGTGGGAAAAAGCTGTTGCAGAGTCTGGTAGTGATGGATCAAATGCTTTGGTACCATTTACCAGATGGCAGGAGGGAGAAAAGTGAGTGGGAGGGGTGTGTGGGGTCAGCCACAATGCTGGTGGCTTTCCGGATGCAGCGTGAGGTGTAGATGTCCATAACAGAAGGGAGAGAGACCCCAATGATCTTTTCAGCTGTTCTCACTATCCGCTGCAGGGTCTTGCAGTCCGATACGGTGCAGTTCCCACACCAGACAGTGATGCAGCTGCTCAGGATGCTCTCAATTGTCCCTCTGTAGAAAACTGTGAGAATGGGGGGGTGGTAGATGGGCTTTCCTCTGCCTTCTCAAAGTACAGGCACTGCTGGGCTTTTTTCGCTGTGGAACTGGTGTTGAGCGACCAGGAGAGGTTCTCTGTCAGGGGAACTCCAAGAAACTTAGCGCTCCTTACGATCTCCACAGGGGAGCCGTCGATGTTCAACAGAGAGTGGTCTCTCTGTGTTCTTCTGAAATCAACAACCATCTCTTTAGTTTTTTCCACGTTCAGAGACAGGTTGTTGGCTTTGCACCAGTCAAACTTGATGATTTTGTTCGAGCTGTGCATCGCTACACAGTCATGGGTCAGCAGAGTGAACAGCAATGGACTGAGCACACAGCCCTGAGGGGCCTCCGTGCTCAGTGTGGTGGTGCTGGAGATGTTGCTCCCGATCCGGACTGACTGAGGTCTCCCCGTCAGGAAGTCCAGGATCCAGTTGCAGAGGGAGGTGTTCAGGCCCAGCAGGTTCAACTTTTCTGTCAGGTGCTGAGGGATGATGGTGTTGAATGCTGAACTGAAGTCTATGAACAGCATTCGAACTTATGAGTTTTTGTTGTCCAGGTGGGTGAGAGCCAGGTGAAGGGTTGTGTTTATGCATCATCTGTTGAGTGGTTTGGGCGGTAGGCGAATTGCAGGGGGTCCAGTGAGGGTGGCAGCAGGGTCTTAATGTGCCTCAAGACGAGCCTCTTGAAGCACTTCATGATGACAGGTGTAAGTGCAACGGGATGATAGTCATTGAGGCAGGACACTGGAGACTTCTTTGGCATGGGCACAATAGTGGTGGTCTTGAAGCACGTTGGAACTACAGTGCTGCTCAGAGAGATGTTGAAGATGTCCGTAAAGACATCAGCCAGTTGGTCCGCACATCCTCTGAGCACCCTGCCAGGAATGTTGTCTGGTACAGCAGCCTTCTGTGGGTTTATTCTGCGTAGTCTTTAGTCTTTCTCATGTCAGCTGTCGTTAGACACAGCACCTGGTCATTAGGGGGAGGGGTGGTCTTCCTCGCTGTCACACCGTTTTGTGCCTCAAACCGAGCATAGAAGTCGTTCAGCGCATTAGGAAGGGAGGCATCACTGTCACAGGCTGGTGGAGACGGCCTGTAGTTAGTGATGGTCTGGATGCCCTACCACATGCACCGCGTGTCTCTGCTGGCTGTGAAATGGCTGTGGATTTTCTGAGCGTGTGCGCACTTTGCCTCTTTGATAGCCCGGGACAGTTTGGACCTTGCAGTTCTCAGAGCCGCTTTGTCGCCTGCCCTGAAGGCGGGGTCTCTGGTTCTCAGTAGTGCACACACCTCTGCAGTCATCCACAGCTTCTGGTTGGAGCGTGTGGTGATGGTCTTGGAGGTAGTGACGTCATCACTGCACTTGCTGATATAGCTGGTCACATGATGCATATTTCTCCAAGTTAGTGGAGTTGCCAACAGTTGCTGCTTCCCTAAACATGTGCCAGTCAGTGTGCTCAAAACAGTCCTGAAGAGCAGAGATGGCTCCTTTTCATCTGCTTCACAACTGGTTTCGATCGTCTGACGAGTGGTCTGTATGCCGGAATTAGCATAACAGAGATGTGGTCTGAGTAGCCGAGGTGGGGGCGGGGCTCCGCCCCATACGCACCGGTAATGTTTGTATACACAACATCCAGCGTGTTTTTCCCCCTCGTTGCAAAGTCCACATGCTGATGGAATTTAGGGAGCACTGACTTGAGATTTGCATGATTGAAATCTCTAGCAACAATAAACAGTCCATCCGGGTTAGCGTTCTGCAGTTCGCTAATAGCCCCATACAGATCGCAGAGCGCATCACCGGCATTTGCGCTGGGTGGAATGTAAACACCGATGATGAGCACGGTAGTGAATTCCTGTAGTAAATAAAAAGGTCTGCATCTAACAGTCACAAACTCCAACAGCGATGAGCAGTAACTAGAGACTAGCGTTGAGTTCATGCACCATTCTGTGTTGATGTAAACACACAAGCCACCAGCGTGAGTCTTACCGCACAGAGCTGTGTTTCTGTCAGCATGAAACACAGTTAGCCCGTCTAGCTAAATGGCGTTGTCCGGAACTCTTTCGCTGAGCCATGTCTCCATGAAAACAAAGACGCAGCAGCCTCTAAACTCACTCCATATAGTTTGTAGGAGTTGGATATAATCCATTTTATTGGATGGGACGGGAGTGCCGGCCGGCTAGGGTTTGTTTTTAGCCCAGCATGGACCCCCGCTCTCTTGCCACGCTTTCTCGCGCTCCGCTTGTGGTGTCCCCTTAACCGGCCACTGTTGTCCGGCGTTTCCGATGTCTGAAGGCCTGGTCCTCGCAGCACGCCGAGATCACGTAGCTTCTCCAGCAGATCATCTTGTATTTCAGCTGTGTTGATTTTTTTAAGATTTAAAAGTAACTGGCGATGGTATACACGAACACAGGTTGAACTGGTGTCCATGTGCCGTTAAAAGTCGCGTTTTGTTAAAAGACAAAAATAGCACACAGAAAAACAACACCTTATGGGACAGGGTTTTAGGCAATTTGTGTTAAAACCATAAAATATACCCAATACAAACATCTGAACATTACAATGAAAGAGAAATAAGTAGAATTGGAGGCAAGATTAAAGAAAAATAGTAGAGTCTTTAGGACTATAAATCGTTTTGCTAGAAGCAATGTTAACAATTTGCAAAACTCTAAGCTACCTCAAATGTTAGCAGTTTGTTCTTATGGGAAGTGTCACCATTTTCAGTTTACCAAATGAATGCAGTGTAGCGTGTGGTCCTGAGGCCACATCGGGGTCAGGAGCCATCTGTTTTGCAACAGCTTCAGATATGACTTAGAAGATGAGGGGGAAGTAACCATGTCCCCACCAGGGGGCCCAGGGTCCCAGTAAACCATGCCATCCCCAGAGATCTTATCAGCTCCTTCAGCCTGTTGCTGGTTGTAAAACTGGCAACAGGACAGAAACTTGTGTTTTCTTAACAAAGTGTATGTATCACATTCATCATGCAAATAAGGTGTTGGGTTGAAACAAAGGAATCGTTCCTCCTCAACCCGCACACCTTAGGACTGGATAACCAAAGGCCGGGGGTGGGGCACCCCACAGGTTAAGAACGGCTGTTGTCCAAATCGTCTTTGCCCAAAAGAAGTTGCACTCTGGGCCCAAGGAGGCTGCACTCTGCCCAAGAGTAGCCCAGCAGTATGCCAAGCAGTATGTCATCTCGCTGGGAGATGGCAACCGCACTCACTGTGAAGGATTCTATGGACTCAGAGTCTGCAACTTTCTCCGTGTTGCAACTCTTTGGGACACCTTTCCGGCAATTGCATTCAACGACCCTCTGCGATCTTCGCTAACACTCCGCCAACCGGACTGCCTAGCGGACTTTGTCATCCTCAACGGACCTTTTAACTATCCTTTATCCGCACGCATCCGGAACTTCGCATCGCTACACAACGGGCCAATGCAAGTATCCGTCCACTCTCAGTTTTATGCATAAGATATAGTACCCCTTTTGGGTTCAAGCGATAGTTGATGGTATGTGCAGATGTGTTAAGTTGCTGCATAGCAGCTGTACAAATGACAGTGAAAACATCCAGGGATATTTACGCATTTGAACATAAATATGAAATATCCAATATAATAAGTATATGAAATATGCAGTTCTAAAATTACAGAATTGCTAGACAGTATTGAAACAGTATTTTTGTGCTGAGTTGCAAGCTGAGTTGCACCCTTTCTTAAAGAATTCTGGGCGGATCCGGCCCACAGGAGGAATTGACTCCTGGTTTAGTCTTTCTGCCTGGCTGTTAGACTGGAGGTGGTTTCCGGAGGAAAAACTGACATTTATATTAAGTAGTTTGCAAGATGCAGACAATACTTGGGATGTGAACTGTGGACCTCTGTCTGAGACCATGTCTGCACAGGGAAACAACTTGGGTGGGTCTAAATGTCTCTGGGATAGAATCGCACAAATACCTGTGCTTGAGGCGTTGACTTCTACCACGAATTCCTTCTTGGGGTCAGGATGGTGTAGAATGGGAGGTGTTTTGAAGTGTTCCTTCAAATACTCAAAGGCATGTCATGCAGCAGGTCAAGCGATCAGCTCCCTTCTTCACCATGTTAGTCACCATGTTAACCTGTAGTAATTAGCAAAGCCAAGAAATCTCTGTAACTCTTTTAGGGTGTTTGGTACAGCCCACTTAGCCACGGCACTAACCTTGGATTCCTCCCTGACTGATCACATATCCTAGAAACGAGACTTTGAGGGGCTATTGGAGAGTCCGAAGGGCATAACCAGGTACTCGTAGTGGCTGTTGGTTGTGGAAAAGGCCACAAACTTTACACTCTGTCTGGGACAAGGGAAAGATGCGACACTTGGGTATGACTGCTCCGGGGAGTAGATCAATGGCACAGTCAACAGGACGGTGTGGAGAAAATTTTGTTGCTTTCTCCTGACTGAAAGCCATTATTAGATCTTGATATTCGTGAGGCAGATTTTAATGGTTCTGGATTGGCTGGCTTCAGAACAACTCATGGGGTTCTTTTGCTTAGACACTGAGATGTGCATAATGATGACCAATGAGTGATTTCTTGCTTGGACCAAGAGATTCAGGGATCTAACCAAGGAAACCCCAAAATGACAGGATTCCATGGACTGCCAATTTTTAAAAAACAGATGGTCTCTTCGTGGAGTAAACCAACTCGAAGGCGCAGGCTAGTTGTGGTCTGTGAAACCTTGCCTGAACCCAGCGGTCTTCCGTCGACAGCTTCTAAAGCCAAGAGAGATGGAATTGAAATCAGAGGTAAGTTAAATCGCTTAGCAAACTGTTCATCTATAAAATTGCCTGCTGCTCCTGAATCGACTATAGCCTCAGTGGACACATTTTCCACTGTGAGAGAAACTGGCACATTGGTAACCAAGGAAGGGCAGTTGGCTATGATGTGACCTGGTTGCCCGCAGTAAATGCACAAACGGTTCCTCATGCGTTGTTCTCTTTCAGCGGGGCTTAAACAGGCATGGGCACTTGCATGGGTTCAGCCTTATTATCAATAGATAAAGTGGGTTCTAGCTTTTGTTCTTAGCTCGGGATGTCGAGGTTGAGAGCCCTCAGCAGGTTATCCAGCCAGATGGCGAGATTGATGTATTCCTCTAGGTTTCTGCCCTCATCGTGGCATGCGAGTTCAGCCAACAGGGACAACATAGAAATCCAAAATCGTAACCAAATACCAGACAATGTTCAGTTCAGGCGGCAGAAAAAATAAGTAATGCAAAAACAGACAAAAGGTCCAAGGGGCAGGCAGAGAACAATGAGGTAACAGTCCAGGTCAAAATCCAAATAGTGCACAGGGAAAAATGCTCAGAATAAATTGCAAGGCAAAACTAACTAAATAGCATGAGATCTGGAGAGGATTATAAACAGTCACTAATGATAAGATGGCTGCCACTTGAAAGGAGCGTTGCCCAGGTACAGGGTATATAGGTAATGGGATGACCAGTAGAGCAGGGCTCTAGACTAACTTTTTGCACTGGTTGCACTGGTCCACCTAACTTTTTTTCTTAGGTGCACCAGCACAAAAGTTAGGTGCACCCAAATTTTCAACTGCATCACATTAAACACCGCAGTTTTACAAGTTCACTTTATTTATTTACTTATTTGTTTGTTTTTTTAAATCGCTGTCCACATAGGCAATATTGACTAATGTAAATGATAACAGACTAACAATCTGATCAATGTAAAGTTCTTTATTTGAAGCACAATTCTACAAGAAAGGTAACTTACTGAAAAAGTGTTCATGCTTAAAGTGCTTTACTGAGCTGAAATTTAAACTTAAAACATCTCAAGATAAATTAAATGAAAAGAAAATGTAAATTAAGTGTTTTAAGGACTTCTAACTGAACATCTCATGGCTCAATGTTTTATGGACTATCCTCCATTGCAGTCACATGTCCCTCGGATGGCCAACTCCTGTAATTTGGCCTTCTTGATCTTTGACCTTGGCCAAACCAGCTGGCCACACTCTCTCTAGCATCAAAATCTTCCAGACTTGGCCCCTCTACACTGATTCTTATCAGATCTTCCACTGTGTCTGATTGAAGGGATGCTCTAATGTCTGATTTGATCCTCCTCTGTGCAGAGAACCCTCTCTCACAAACTGCAGCTGAGACAGGGAGGACCAGCATAATATGTACAAGGTGCAGGATGTTCTGAGAAAAAAAACATACATTCAAGAGATTTATTTAAGCAATGTGTGTACGATAGCAAAACTGACACAATCTTACAAGAACATTAACAAAAACTGACCTTGTACTCTGAGCAGTAAGGCTCTCTGGTCAACATGAGCTCCCAAAGGCTGAGGTAGGTCTTGTCTTTGAACATCCTGGCAATTAACAGCTTCAAGCCTACAAACTCTTCTTTTGCAAGCTCAGTGTTTACACCATTTCTGAAAAT
>JBAJNP010002694.1:0-45737 GCA_036877545.1 Yasuhikotakia modesta
ACCACAGAAGGATGGAGTGAAATTATGCTAATGGCTGCTAATTATGACCTTGGAGACCAGCTTTTCTGCCAATTTATCTGCTTAATAAAACCCTCTCTTTTTTTAATCCCAACATCTCAACATGCTTTAAATGTTTCGTGTAGACTCTCCACCACCACAGGTCTGCCAACTTTAAATGAAACAGTGGCTATAACCTGCTCACCCGGGGAGAGGAATTGTATAGTAATTATACTTCAAAGGCTTGTAGGAAAATAGACATTTTATTGCTAGAGAAAGGTTTCTGTCAGTGGGCCGGAAAGGAACTGAGGTAGAGAGAGACAAAAGGAGAAAGTGTGAGAGAGAGATGAGTGGAAAGGAAACGTGCATATGGCAGGAAACTGAGTATCGGACCTGAATCTTTATTCCGAACGCACCTCTGTGGTTAGACGTGGGAATCATTAGAAAACACTGAATTTTTATTGTGTGATTCTTGTAGTTCTGTTTAAAAGCCGCCACACCTTAAATAATTTATTTAAATTATATACTACACGGTTATTTTCAGTTTCATATAATTGTAATTAGAATTGCACTATATAACAATGTACTCTATTACATAAGTGTCCTGTACAAGTAACTGACATTTGACTCTGTAACAGTTACTGTACTGTACAGTTATCTATAGTAGGACTGCTCTGACTGATTCATTGAGTGATTCGATAGACTGCCAGAGCTGTCATGCGAGTCTTTTTGACCCATTTGTTTGAAAAAATAACCAGCCCATAGGAGTCATTCATTCACACTGCAAGTTTAGATCATGCAAATCATTGGTTCCAGAACGTCTTTAAAAATGGAACCAGCTGTATTTCAGATGCAAAAGCCAAATAATGTCCGACCTTTGGTAGAAAGTAGCGTGTGTGTCTTTGTCTGAAAGACAAAGTGTTCTTGGTCCTGATGTGTATATTGGGGGTTGGTTTGTTAGAGAGAACCGGGCTAAGGTGTGTGTGTGTTTCAGTGAAACAAAAGGACCCAGTGTGTGTGAGTGTGTGGAGGTAGTGTAAACAGAGTGGCAGACAGGCCTGTGTGTCTGTGACGGCGCAACTGCAGTTTATACAGCTGCGTTGAGCGCTTTTACTGCCCCAATGTGAACCAGCACACAGCCAAGCCCCCACCACCACCACACAATACACACACATTCATAGGACCATATTAACTCATACACTCTCTCTTCAGCACACACACACGCACACACGGGTAACTGTGTTTGTTTTGAAAGACCTGTGGCTGTCAGACCCTAGAAATATGACATCTGTGTCATAGTTCATCACTTACCCAGAAGTCTTTGCACAGTCAGTCTGTGTTGTGTAAACACGGCCTGATCATTTTCGCACTCGACAGCCTCAGGTTTGGGTCAGGTGAGCTTTATTTATCCCATCCAGACATTTAGAAACATTGTGTGATGTTTGTCTTAACAGCTAATCTAAACCAAAATAAGCAGTAAATGAGAGAAACCTGAGCAGCACTCAGGAGCTGGGCCAGATGTTTGGGTCAGGGCCAGATGCATAAGAATAGGCTACAGTTCAGTAGACACACGCTGTACCTCAACCGGACCAAATACTGGATGCCAACTGGAGTATATCTGAGGTAAAAAGTACCCCACTATTGTTCTTCAACCAGCTTTTGGAAAAAAAACTTTACTTTGCAACACTTTACATTCAAAGAAACAGTTTCAGTAGAGTAGATAAATAAAAATGTTCTCCATCTCTTTTTCCCTATACTTGTCTGCCTTTTTCTCTTAAAAGATAGATACTTATTACCCAGGGTCATAGTAACACTAGCCCCAAGGCTGTGGCGCATCTCTGAAAGCACTTAGGCAATGCTGTATGCCAGATGAAATCTTATTATGAGAGCATATTCATTTTTCCCCCTGTGCATTGTGGGAGAGAGTGTTCATTTAATAAATGCTTTCCTTTCTGAAGGTATCAGAGGAACACGGACCCTCATCAAGGTCTATTTTCTCAGGCATTGTCAACACCACATACACCGTCATTAACATCCACTGTGACACACACACTCTCGCACACACACCATTGTCTGTGTTTTTCGCTAACACAATATTTGATGCGCGTCAGGTCGTCTGCACTTTTCTTTAATGGGGCGAGTCTTTACATCGAACAGGCTGGCTAAACACATTGTGCGTGCCGGTGCTACAGTAAAAGGCTCTGTGATGGTGTAGGTGGCTCAGCTCTATGATGGACAGATGGATGTAGACAGAATGGTGTTTATGGTTGGCATTACAGTAGAAGTGTTTGTCAAGGTCAGGTGTGTGTAAGGGGCTGTTTGTATGTGTGGCCTGTTTACACCTGGTGTTAATGTTTATCTAATGTTTGTCTAATGTTTGTCTGGCCAGACGAGGCAGATCGACTTTTACATCTTGCGACAGGCGTCTTGAATGCGTGTCATGGTCACTTGCGCTTCTGTAATAGTTACAGAAACAGCCTAAAGGAAAATTTGCACACTGGTCATCCAAAATATATCTGAATCGTGACAAATGCGATGGGGTCACGTGCATTTTTCCAACACCTCTAAATTGGGTTTCGCTAATGGGATCACAAAACTTTTTAACCCTGTTTTACATTTGAATTTGTTGCTCTCACTGATCAGTTCATCCAACACTAATTTTAATGCCACGTGTATACAGGGACTGTGTGTGAAACGCTCTCTCTCAAATGTCACTCACAATTAAACATCAGTCATTTCTTTACCGTGTTTTTCCTGAATGCCTCACTCACTTTCTCTTTTGCTCTCTCATTTTTCCAGGATGTCTTCCAAGCGACCAGCCTCTCCATATGGGGGAACAGATGGAGAGGTAGTCATGGCGACGAGCAGACAGCGATTGGACGATGAAGAAGTTGACGGACATGCTGTCATTCACTTGCCCCTGAGTTCGTACTGCAGCAAAGTGTCCCCGCGTTCCCCCCGACTGCTCGACAGCCCCCCAACACTACACACTAACATGGTAAGTCTACCCACTACCATAATTACTTGCCCCAATAAATATCCGCAGACTCAAGCTCCACTCATCAGATTGGATGAAGCATGTATTGGCTCCTCCCACTTCATGAATATGCATTACAATAAAGTAACTCGTTTCAGGATTATACTTAAAAAATCTCTCCCTGTCTCTTATGGGATACTTTCACAAATTCCAGTAACAGGCCTTGTCTCTTTCTATTACGAACACCGTCACACACACACTTTTGGCGTGGAAATGCCTGTCACGCTCCGATGATGTCATAAGCAGACACAGCAAGACAGGTCCTCTCTTTAAATGTGGCCAGAATGAATCATAGGTGTTTGACTGTTGATGTGTCATTACAGAGTGTGCGTTCATGATGGGTCAATGTAGTCAGTCACGAAGGATAGTGACAGTTATAACAAGGACATGTAGCTGCTGACGGACAGAATGTTGTTATTTTAACAGATGTAAGATGGCGAGTGATAACATTTGTGTTTATGGTTGCAGTATACTATGAGATGGACTCTGTGCGGACCCTGTAACCCCATTTTCTGTTTTCACGTTACAAGACACCTGAGCTTTTAGTATCTCATCTGACCTTTCATCCAACTCTCCTATCTCTCTCCATAAACAACAGGCTTTGGAAATCAATCTGGCTGTAAAACAATGAATCTGTACTTAAGGAACTTAACGTAAGCTAATTCTGCAATTAACGCATGATTACAGGTCATACTGGACTCCACACAATAAACCAAAGTCCCTGAGCTTTCACACAGTACGGCTCTGAGGCTCTTTAAACTCCGGCGTCAACGTGCTGTTTATTTATGACTGTCAGTTATCGCTCAGTCTTTGGTTAAACTGTCAGCGTTCAGATTTGTGAAGGCCATTGCAATGTATTTAATGTTTTTTAAAAAAGAGTTTACTAGTGTAAATAGTATGTAAAAATTAAAACATTTCTTTGAAGGAGTAAAGTATGTATTATTAATTTGTATATACATATACATATATATATAATATTTATTTATTTATTATTTATATATGCATCAGTTGCAGTGCAGTAGTTGTAATTGTTGTTGTTATACCAAAGAGAACTGCTGTCTTTGGCTGTCGTGCTGACATGACAGACATGGCATGAAAAACATGCGCATGCTGTATTTGATATGGATTAATAAAGCGTATCCGTCTCAAACACGGGCTTATTTTAGGGAAAAGCGCGCTGGCATGTGTGAGACATTAAGTTTCCCTGAGCCGATCCGCGCTGACTGGCAGAAGAGTTGAGTGAGAGATTTACACGAGTGGGGACTCTGAGGGGCTTTGTCACGGCAATTGTATAAAGTGATAGGGAAGTGTAAATCGACTCGGCGAGTCCCTGGGTAGCACGCAGCGGAAGATTACCGCTTTATCTTGTCATTGTAAATTAACACGGCAGCGGCGCACACGCGCTTCACACTCTGCTGACCTCTTCATCCCGAGCGCGCGCGCGCAGCAGAGAGAAATGCGCGTTCACGGGATGGGGTCAGCGAATTCTGATGCGCGCGGTGCGCGTTCGCGCTGTGAATTCGGGACAGTTTCACAGGGTGGAAATTGAATGTTTTTAAACGGAAAGGTTGGAAGAAATTTGCAAGGGTGTGATAATGGGGAGGTGTTAAAAACTGCCCCTTTTGTCCCCTTAATGGGGGGCGCATTAAAAAGAGACGCATTTAAGTTTCAGTTTGCGCTTAGAAGTCAAATTCAGCTACTTAACGATGAAAAAGCTTTTAACAAAATACCCTGAAGTCTTTTACACCGTTCAGTGTTTTAAAATGTTTGCTTTCGTGTAAAACAACACTTTATAATTAAACAATATTAGAGAAATTATGCAGCCTAACGCAAGTTGTTAACTTCAAGCAGATTTATCACGTATGCATATGACAACAACATATGCAAAAATATGTACATAAATAAATTCAACAAAGTATTTCTTGTTTACCCAGATTTAATATTCATATAAATAGAAGAAAAACACAAGATCAGTCAGTTCAATTCAAATCAATTTAGGAAAAATTGTTAATAGCTGTAACTGTAAGGGAAAAACTTTGCCTCAGTGCTGCGTCAAAAAAAAGACATTTATTTTTTCAGACATTTTTAAAAATGTTTATATAATTTAGTAACCAATCAAATAATAAAAATGTGTCAATGCCAAATAGCACTGAAACTGTGCAATTTGGCATTGAATGAACGGTTTCATTCTAATCTAAATAAGAGAAAAATTGTATTCCATTACCTAGCATAGATTCATAAAATGTAGATTAAATGTATGTGTGTGTGTGTGTGTGTGTGTTCACTCTCTCTCTGTCAGGATCAGTTCTGACAATAGCTCAGTAGAGCCAGGTTTAGAGATGAGCGGATTGTGAACACACGGTGGAGATCAGCGACACAGGCTTAAGACAACAGAGGAGGTGTCAGCACCATAGGAGAGTATAGATGTCCAACTGGTGTGTGTGTGTGTGTGTCTTTCAACAGCAGGGTTCTTGACAGTTTAACTGATAGCAAGCGTGGAGGTTAGTTTCCTGTGTGCTTGGTGAACAGAAGCCAGAGAATCTCATGCTAAATATTGAGATAGTCTTATTAGTAACACATCAGTGGGGGCATGTACCTGCGTTCGCTAAATGCTACCTGTAGTCCCTTGTGTCATTAAAATAACCAGATTAAAATTAGCATATGGTGGCAGAGAGAGATGCTTTCAGGGAAACAGGTTGGAAAGCGGGACAGGAATAGGACAAACATTTAAAAAAAGGTGGTGGAATGCTGGGGGAAAGCATTTTGTTTTCTTGGCAAGAGTTAAAGTGTGTTTAAATGCGCTCTTGTCACACATGAGCTTAGGAGGACAAAAGTTGTTTAATTCTGTTGCCATGCCGCACCGGTTCAAGGATAAAGAGAGGGTCGTGGAACGAGACAGTTTCCCTTCATTTCAGTCTTTCCACAACAGAAGTGACATCTGCACCACTAAAAGCAGAACCACCCACACTGCACATAACAGCACATCAGAAATGCATATAAATACATATATTCAGACACACACACACACTTATGCACACGCACATCACACACGCAAACAGCTTTGCACACTTTTTCATACAGAAGTGTAAAACTGAACACACACACACAAACACACACTTAGAGTACCTGACTAGATCATGTCGCCTTGTCTCACAAGCGACAAATAGGCTCATTTTTGTTCTGTTTTTGCTTCCTATTTTTCTGAGGGGCAACATGGCATTTACAGTGAACATTAACCTCATACTGTAGACCTGTAGTAGTCATTGTGGATTATATTCAAAGTAAGAAGACAAGATATAACTCATCTGCTTTAAGAACTAAATCTGACCATCAATAGAACAAACACGGGCCAGGCTGGGGTGACCTTTCAATCCTCCAAGACTTCATCTATACATCACAGGGGAATACAGTTTTCCCCATACATCTTCCCTTCATTTTTATTCATATTGTTTTCCAGACATCTTTGTAGAAAGCTGAAGAGCTGCGGTCTGAAGTACGCAGTGGATTAGATAGATTGGAAGTGACAGGTGTGACCGTGTTTTAAGATGCATGCCACACTAAAGCAGGCAGAGAGAGAAACGCCTTCCTCTCTCTCTCTCTCTCTGTCAGTCTCTCTCTGTAGTCTCTCGTCCTCCCCTCTTCTTGAGCTGACAGTTTTGTTTGCTTTTGATCAGGTGATCTCACACTGCCATGGTCAATATGTTTTCTGTGACTGTGGAATTCTGCTAATCTCAGTTCAACTTGAGCTGATGGTGAAGAGAGGGATGTAATGAAAAAGTGATAGTAAAGAAACTGTGAAAAAATCAACATGCGGGCTGTCATATTTTGCATGCGTCGTTAAACCCATTTAAATCCTTAAGGTTGCCAGTTATTAGTCTGTTAGTGAATGAAAATGATCTTAAATGTCTCTCGGTGCGTTTCATAGTGAGTGAAACTTACAGTCAGTTCTACAGTAATTGTTATCATGATAATAAAAGATATTAAAACAGCCAGGCTTTGTTATATTTGTAATACAATGATGACAGGATGTTTACTTGTTAGTTTGTTTTAATGCGCAAGTGAAGGTTACTAAAATAAAAAATAAATGGCATATCTACATGTCAATAAAACAATTTGTTCTCTTCAGTAAAAAAAATAAAATATGCATATATATTTTAGCATTGTTGATCATTTGCACAGTATTAGCAATTGATTTTTATGCTGTAATTACAATAGCTATATTTCTGCTATTCAATTTTTCAGTTTTATATTATTATTATTTATGATAAATATTGTACTGTGCACAGTATTGTTGAAATGCAGGGCTAAATAACTTCATCATAAAGTCTCACTGTACTGATACAAATAAAGCTGTATTTGCTACTGTTCTGTGTCTTGTGAAAGTCTCGTGTAATTTGTGTTGCATTAAGCTCTGGTAAACGAACCATCTGCTGCTCTCTGTTCTCTCTCTTCAGTTAATGATTAAAAACAGATGTCATTATTAAAACCCAAGCGGGTGATAGACCTGAACTGAGAGCTTTGATCAATTCTGTGAACTGGAATTTGAGCTTTTTTGGTGTTCAGAAATGCCGGAGGCCGGTGGCGTGTTATTGTAGATATTGCCTGTTAATGGACACATTTGGTCATTGGATTTGGGCACATTGGTGGGATGATGCTATCGTCTGATTGGTCGAAGCTGCTGCCAATCACAGTAGTGGTAAGGAAGATAATAGACGTGGCTTATCCAAAGATTAACCCTGATTAACAGACATGGACTGTTGACCCTGTCTCTAAACACCTGACTTGGTTTGTAATTAAAGTTTATAAAGGAGATCCGAAGGGCTGAGTAACAGCCAGGTAAAAGTGCAGTGTGGTGTGAAAAATTCTTGAAGTATTACTTTATACACAAAGACAGGCAAGACAGATAAAAAAATTATGTTTGATAGCAGGGGATTGATGTCTGTTCAGTCAATAGGAGTGTAATTTTGAGCCACGTGACGCAAGAAACCACAAGATGAGAACTGTCGTACATTTGGACATGAAAAGAACGTATGAGGCATTGAAGATTGATTGATATCGCAGCTGTCACGTTGGTCAAGAAAAGAAGAAAAAATGCGGTTGAGAAACTTGGACGTTCTTGTGTGTTTGGAGCCGATTCAAAGTAGAAAAACTTCCTCGGAGGAGGAGGAAAAAATATCCCTGTGATGGCAAAACGATGGAAAACTTTTGCCACTAATGATTTTGTCTAAGGAGACTTCAGACCGTAGGGAGAAACTGAGAGACTTTCTACAGTACAGATGGGCGGATGAAGATGAAAGTATACAAACATGCCTCAGCACTTAGAAACAGGGAGAAATAATTAGTTGAGGCCTGTTTGTCACTTTGTTTAACAGTCTTTGTATTTTTTCCCTCAGGATCAGGATGGCAGTAAAGGTCTGGCCCTGAGCCCCTACCCCCAGCACAACTCGTCTACCTCACCCAGTAAGCAGCAGCAGGAAGAGGGGTCCATGCGGCCGGGGAGCGAGCCCAGCTCTGCTTCAGTTTTGGGTACCCCAGAGAGACGCAAAGGCAGCTTGGCCGACGTTGTGGACACTCTCAAACAGCGCAAGATGGAGGAGCTGATTAAGAACGAGCCAGAGGGTGAGGAACACACATTAATCACAGCATTAGGGTCATTCCTAAAAACCTATGGGTGTTATGATGTTGCTGTGTTGTGGTGCATTTGACTGACAGGTGTGCAGGATTTCCAGGACTTAGTCTTTTTCTCTGTGTCTGGCACAGTCATTGTATTTCTCTCCCTCTATCTCCCTATCATTCATGACTAACAAATTCTGCTTAATGAGAGCTGTTGATAAAGTCAGGCCTTTGTTTGAGCAGGCAGGGATCAGCTGTTTGGAGCCATTGTGTGCCACACTTTGCATATTCATTTCAGACTGATTACTGGAACAGCAACTCCTCAGCTTCTTCTGTAGGGTCTCTCTCTCTTTTTCTCTCTCTCTCTCTCTCTCTCTCTCTCTTTCTCTCTCTCTCTGTCTTTCTCTCTCTCTCTCTCTCTTACGTCACACCACTCCCGCTCTATAATTACAGGCCAGTTCTTTATGCATAATCAAACCTGCTCTCCATGTGAATTAGCCAACGTGTGCTCAAATACAAATATATGAACATACTGCAATTAGCTATAGCTAGCTAGCTAAATAGATAGATAGATACAGAAAGATATATAATTCACAGCATTTGTAGAACGTATGCCGCTACAGATTCTGAATGGACTGGCTCATTTGTTTTAATGTTAATTTTTAATAGTTGCATTAGGTAAAACAGTTGCCAAAGGTCAAAGTTGTCAAAGGCTTAACGCTCGGACACTTTATGCAACTCTTGTGAAACAAAGACAGAAAGAAACATAAAGAGAGAGAGAGAGTCCATTAGCAGGAAAAACTACAGTAGCGCATTATCTCTCTACTTTCTGTTCAAATGAAATGCGCAGACAAAAGAAGCGCTGGTCCCTCAAGAAGCACGGACACGGAGAAAGGGAAACAGAAAGGAGAAAAAGAAGATGAGGAAAAAGAGGGAGGTGGGCAGCGCATTGAGCCGGGGCTCTCATAGCCCTGATAAAAATCCCTTTTCAACTCGCCTGTCCATTGTTTGCTTGTGTACCTCACAAAGACCATTAGCTACAAACAGCAGGTTATGATGAAAAATTAATGAATGCTTTAATCATTATGAAAGGGCTGTATTATTACTGTTCCTTTTCTTTCTTTTTCTCTCTTCCTGTCTCTCTCTTTCACACATTGCTTCTAGCTGGATCAATCAAGCGCCCGCACACACACACACACACACACACGCGCGCACACACACACACTGCACTGGTTTGTGAAGGGACTGTATGAAGGGGAAACAGAAGGAAATGGGTCAGATAACAGTACGACAGAAAGAGAGACATATGCGTCTTGCTCTTCGTTTGAAATCAGGGATGTTAGTCAGCGTGTTAGCAAGCTTTTTTGCTCACCTGTTCAGGTCTCACTGCTCCACTTTCCCTCAGATAAACAGCCAGAGTTGAGTCGTTTATTACTAAGATATGTGATAGAATCACATTGATACTGGGCCAGGCTAGTGTGTGTGTGTGTATCAGGACCAAAAAGTGTCCGATACAGCTCTCTGATCTGGTTTTTCTTTTCCCCTGTGTAATTATATATAACAACATTACTGTGCACAATTACACAATGGCTGTTGCTGTGAAACTAACTCTGTGTTTTTGTGAGTTTTTGACAAGTCAGTGCTGATATCAGAAAGCAAGGTGGCCATTGTAATGTTTTGTAGACAGTATGATGTACTTTAATGACGATAAATAACATGCCCACATAATTGTTAAACTTTGGTGGACATATTTTTACTCAGGGAAAGTACAATAAGTCCTGCATTTTAACTTGCAAATCTATATTAAATAACTTTGTCCGTAGATATCAAAGCAGTTTTAAACAAGACTTTATTTGTTACAGCAGAAGGGAAGTTTTGTGTTTTTCTGTATTGACCGTGTTCACATGACTCAGGAACAGCCAGGTGTGTTTAATCATGTTTGTTGGCTGCGTATATCGTTACGCAATTTATGCTCCCAATTTCACTTTAGAAATAAAATAGTGTATTATCTATTGAAAAGGCTGTCAGTACATTTTACATCTGACATGAGACAGAATGACTTTTTTGTCTTTTGTGTATTTTGGAAAACTGTAGCACAAACTGTCCTGCTGGAGTATTGGTGTGTGTTTGCGTGTGTGTGTTTGCGTGCGTGCGTGCATGCGTGTGTGTGGGTTTGCGTGTGTGTTTGCGTGCATGTGTGTTTGCATGTGTTTGTATGCGTGCGTGCGTTTTTGTGTTAGTGTGTGTGCGTGCGTTTGTGTGTTTGCGTGCATGTGTGTGTGTGTTTGCGTGTGTGTTATTAGTTTTAGTAATGGAAAGAGGGCAGAAGGGCTGTCAGGGGTTCACTGAGAGACGTTCCCCACTCAGGGGTCAAGACAACACACACAGTTCCTGCCTCATCCGCACATAGACACACTCTCAAAGACTGACCGCAGTCAGACGCTACACTACAAATGCACTTCAGTTCATCCACGTCGTGAACTGCTCCAAATCTTCGAGCCACTTTTTTCTTTGATGCTACGATGGCCCTCCTCCTACCCCCCCGCTCTCAGTGGAGAAGATGTACTTCTCGCCGGTGCTTGGCAGTCTGCTTTATGTGGGGCACAGATGTTCAGTGTCTCCAGAGTGTCCGCGCGCGTGTGTGTGCTAGTGGATGTGTGCGTACTTGTGTTTGTCAGCCTTGGCGCTGGGCTGAGCTTGATTCATGGTCAGGGCCAAGCTTTGGTTCCCTGAGCACTGAACCACACACACACACACACAAGCTAAGTATACGTCACACAGCCCTCTTCAGACAATAGTCTCATTCACCTTCTTTTGAGTCTCCCACCCTGTGTGCCTCCACACACACAACAATGAATGAGTTTTACTAAATACCTTTAAAACGGACCCTCCTCTCACCAGTAACTCAGGGTCCAAAAACTGCTCCTCTTAGGCTTGCTGCTGAGCGAATTGAGACATATTTATCAGCCCTTTACTGGTTTCTTAACAGCCATGAAAGTGCAGTTTCCATTATGTTTTTTTATATTATTTTGAGTCTTCAATGAAAAGATCATTTTTGTCTTGTATTTACATATTGGTGGAAAATGGCTGATGAAATCAGAAACTAAGGGATTCTTTATTAACTTTAAATTTGATCAAAATTTTGTATTTTACACTGAGGTAAAAGTTTATAGACAGACTCAATTTTATTTGTTCTCCAGCGTGATCGTTTATATATTTACATGTAATGCTTGCAGAGTGTTAATGTTGGACCCTGTTCACAATTCTTCCCCACCCAAAGTTAGCAACCGTCAGATGCTAGTCGTCACTTTTGAAGTAAATGCATTGTCTTGTTTACAAGTTGTGGCCCCCTCACGTCGGATGGCAACAGAGTGAGACGAGATTGATGTTTCAATTTGGCGCTGACTAATTGAGTCCTTCTCCTTGGTTCTCACTCTGTGAAATGCTCCAGCTTCAAAGGCGGTCTCGGGATCAGTCCTGTCTGCGTGCCTCTATTATTTTACGCCGCCTTCGCTGGTCTGGGGTCAGGCCGGAGGTGGCTTTTAACACACAGTGTGTTGTAAGTTCTACGGCTGTGCTGTTTTATAGCTTGACACCGAACTGTGGGGTAAGTCGAGTAGTTTTTTTAAGATGAGCCACGGTGGCGGCTATCTTCGTAGCGCACACACTTACGAAGTGTATTCATCTTTTGTATGTGTGTGAGGTTGGGGGTGTTCCAAAGCACTGGGGCATTTTATAAGACAGCACTTAGGTCCTGTCATTGTTAGCCGAGGGCTCACGCATCCTTGCCCCTGAATGAGAGACAATAGGAAGGGCGGATACATTGAAGAAGGAGAGACGGGGAAAGGGTACAAGGGCTCAGAAGGAGTTCAGCGCTGGTTTTCAGTCTATCTCTCCCCAGGGTCTGCTAATCCACTATATGGCTTCTGCTGCAAAATGTTTTCACACACACACACACACAAATACTTGTACTTTAATTGACCCCCTAACACACATACATGCTTGAACACTCTCATAAACGCCGTTATGTGCAGATTTAACAGGAAGCTGTTAAAACTGCAGAACTTAATTCACTACAGACATAACTACAGAACTCGCTGTCAGGGTTGCGAGTGGAATATACCCAAACCACTGGAATATCAGGTCATTTTAAAATTGTTTTTTCTAGGTCTGGAAAAGAAAAACAAGTCATGGTTTTTCTTTTCTGTTTCACATCAAGTTGTGTCGTTAATTTAAAAGTAGTACTATCGCTTAGCTCAGACCTATTTTATTGGTATTTATGTCCCGAGATGCGTTTACTTTTATAATACTGAGTTGATGCAGCTAGTTGTTTTGATCTCAAGAACGCCCGCTAACAACCTTTAATGCGCAGATCAAACTACAGAAAGTACTTTTTTACCCCAAGATACACAGACACATTCAGGCATATACACCATTGCTAGCGAGGAGGGCATGCTACGAGCATCTAGAAACTAAGAGGCAGAGCGTGGGAGAGAAAACTAACTTCCATATGCAATTTCCACCATTTGGTAGTAATTAGTTAGATGTATAAATTAACATTAAGAGGAAGGTTTTAACAGGAGTCGTATGCGATTATCTTGCCCTTACAGAGGAAGAGGGCGACTGAAAAACGAGAGATTAAAGAACCGTGTGTATGGATCTGAGAGAGGTTGACACACACACCTGATTTAAAGTCAGTATCACTACAATTTTGGTGGAAATTATAATGGCTAATAATTTCAATTGTTTAATTTTTATATTTTAGGTCTTTAAAATTTCAGTTGTTTCTCCAAGTTGTAAATAATATCATAATTCTCCTGTAACGCTTGTCAACAGTGTCACGTTTTGCCAAGATAAAAGTCAGAGTTTTCAATTTAAACTCAGACATTTTTCATCACATTCTTCCAAACCTGAATTAGCTGCTATTATATTTTTTGCTTACTGTATGTCAACCATCTTTGCCGTATGTCTCCTGAGCTCTGAAAAAGCAACCTTTGAGCAATTAAATGCCCAGCTGGACAGTTCTGTCTGAAAACGCTGAAATCCTGCCCGATAGACAAACAGGCTCCTTCCGAATAAATTTTGTCTTCAGAATGTTTACTGAATCTAACACGACTAAACACCAGCTATTCTAACTCGCAGCTATTATCATGCTAGAGATTTTTCTCTGTAGCAACATCAGTCTTTACTGAGAAAAACACGAGATGCCTCCTCTTTCCGAGCAGACGATTGCATGACTCTGTTTTTTGTCTCCGTCTCAATCCAAGTCAGTGTACTTTCCTTTGAGGTTGGCAAAACAGCTGAAGACATGAGAGTTAACGGGCGCTATTGTGAGCGTGCCATTGTTCCAGCGTATGAAAGGCACATTCAAGTCAGTTGTATTGAATTGTTTGAGTCTGTCTTTCTGTTTGTGTTCCTCTGCTGGCTAGCACAGGACAATCAATAAGGATGAGCCTGCATGCTGGATGGGTGATATTAGAGTTGAATGCCGCTTACTGGATGGGAAAAGCTGAGGACACACACATTTAAAGCCTTTGGCATAACAGCACTGTGAGTTTTTTACCTCTAAGTGTGGGCTACGGATTAGAGACTTGGAGATGGACGTCTTTGTGCATCATTTGTGTGTGTGTGTTATTGTGTGTCTGAAGTTTTGTTATTGACCTCCTGGTGTGGTATTAAGATAGACACAAAGGCTGGAGCTTCATGAATTAGACTTTGGCTCCATAGCAGGCCATTATAAAGCTGACTGCTCCATAGCCACACCATTGTAGCTGGAGCTTTGGACAGTTGCACACAGCCGTCATTGACGTCCATGAATTGGAAATGCTTCTGAGCCGTGATGGCTGAATACGGGGTCTGAACATGAGGAATCCATATATTAGCAACTCGCTTTGCCTGGATTTAATGATGTGCCTGTGAATTGCATAATATGAATATTCCTTACGGATTTACCGTGCAGACGTGTAGGAAATGTGACAGCAGTTTCGTGAAACATCTCAGTTCGTGAAGAACCTATGGGTGTGTAAACGCACACACACAATCGATACCAGGAGGCAGCCTAGCGCTCCACAAAAAAATAATCTATCCGTGCAAATAAAATGAGTTCTTCACCGTTTGTTTAGTTGTTAAACGTATAACGCTCTCAGACATCGAGCAGTTGCGTGATTCTTATGCTAATTTGTCTAGCACACCCATATCTATTAACATGCTAATTTTATTTTGTGTGTGTTGGCATTTTTTAAGCTAATGCTAAATAATGGAATACAATATGCCATGAATATTCATCGAAACTTTTTAAACTGAGAGAGCTCTATAAAATATCACTCTGCCATCTCTTTGATCATGTTTTAGTGGAGAGAGAGCGTTCCAAAGTTTCTCTGTGTGTGTGTGTGTGTTACAGAAGCGAATTCAACACAGTGTCTGTTATAATCACAGTAGTAACTGTCAAACTGTAATATGTGATTTTTGTGTGCACGTCAAGCACTGCGTGCGCAATTTCTCAAAGAAATCACAGTGAGAGGAAGTACAGCAATAGCAGGCATGTGCATATGGTTTAGCCGCTCGACTTTGGCATGCTGTTGAATTGTGGGTAATCGTGGGTCAGTGCTTGCCGGTTATTTTGATGTGGCGTTAGAGGCTTTTCGTATGGCTCACAGCAAGTCACAAATCTTTCCTCATATCAATTAAATGCCCCTCTGTGTCTAAATCTCATCCTACACACTCACTCATGCCTCAGCAGTTAAATAAGGATTACAGAGTAAATTACAAAGCAGATTTAGGTGTATTTGCAGTAGAGTAGATCTGTCCAAACAGTGGATGTTCACGGTTCTAACACGCATACACACACACACACTATTTTTGTTGACTATTGATATACTTTGATTGTACATTAGTGCACTGCATTACTGTAGTGGTAGCAAACCTCAGTACTCAGAGTACTTTAGAGGTTTAATTCACAGACAGTCTAAGTATGCCCTGCTGTTTTTTTCTGTATTGATGTACACACACACACACACACACACACACACACACACACACACACACTCCATTCAACTGTGCCACTTCCTGCTTTCAAACATACCAGATTGGAGGATGGTAGCAGACACTGGCGTGTCCCCACGACAATTTTGAATGAAGCTTTGGCAGGGGGTCTTTGAACACGGTTAAGGGGGGCTCAGAATTAACCCCAGCTGTCCTGTGGTCAGGCAGCCCACTTTGAAACTAAGCAATCTGTCTCTGCCGAGCAGCCCTGGGTCAGCACCCTTCGGCCTGCCAGAAAATAGACTCTTTATTTAAGCCAGATGTTCAAAAACAAGCAAGGCGGATCTCAATCCTCCCTTTTTCTTCATCTGTCTCTCTCTTTTTCTTCAGGCTTTCTTTGCTCCATCCCATTTTGCCACTGTAGTTTTTTGGCCCCGCCCTCTTTCTCCTCTGGTCCCATAGTGGCAGAGCACCCAGCACACTTGCTCCAGGAGAGAGCTCTCTAGCCTGGCTGCACGCCCAAGCCTGGTCCCCTGCCTGGATGAGGGGGACCGCTGGAAGTCTGAACAGGTGTTCTCCACTTTTTGATTTTAGTGCATTTGAATTAATCCTGTCAGCTCAGCTGTTAAAACAACTGTCACCCCCAGCTGCTAGTCATTCCGGGCTGGATCTGACACACTCCGCCACTCCGCCAGTGACATACACATACTCACACCGTCTGTTCCTGGGCCCATTGTCACCGGCACAAAGCGATCCACGCGCGCGCGCACACACACACACATTACAACACCCCGTACACACAAACACATCACAAAGGAGGCATCTTGGCACGTCAGCACTGGAAAAGAAATGAATGCTAAAATATTGTTCATGATATCTGAAATCCAGACATTTAGAGATGCTTTAAAATCAGCAGTGTGGAAACACACACATCACGCTTTCAGTTTTGTGGTGTAGCCGTTAAAGAAGTTTAACTGTGAGGTGTGTATTAGTGCATGTGATATATATCCGTAAAATATATAGTGATCATTTTACACAGTTTAACTTATCTGTGTTCTGTCGGTTTCTCAATGCACAGACACACACACACACACACACACACACACTTACTCAGCTTCCTAAATGATGATTTGACTTCATTGACTGATGATTGACTTCAGACTAACACAAACAACTTTTATTTTTAGATTGTTTTTAAAAACTACATGTAAAAACACTAAGTTCTCACATGTACCGCTCCTGTGTTTTTCATTTCCACTGCATATATTCTTAATCGCTGCTGCTTGTAATAAACCTCCCATCTCCTCTCTTCAGAGGTGCTGCGTCTCAGAGCGTGTTGTTCCTGTCGTTCATTTGGATCTCTTTCAACCTCCTCCTTTCATCCGGATTCACGTACCCTTCAGTTAGATGGGTTACACGTTCTGGCAAATCCCTCTCACACATTTAAATATCTGTTTACTTCTTTTATATGCCAAGAGCACCAAAAAACACAGTTGGGTTAATTACTGCTGGATGATAAATGGTTGATTCAAATAAGTGTAAGTTTAAGTTTAGCTCTAAGTTTAGTTTTAATGCATTTTTTTTCCACTCAGGACCAGTCACTAGAAAAATAATTTATATAAAACGAGGTTCAGCTGTGTATTAAAATATAGATTTCATTGGCTTAAATTAGGGCCGGCGCTTCAACCACAGTTTCTGTAGCTATGCTTCTGTATTTTCTGTGAACCCTGTGTTAATATACTGTTCTAACTTTTTTCAGGGTAAAAGAGCAAAAGTGAGCGCACTATTGAACAATAGATTGTATAATTTGTTATGTGTTTGGCGTATTTGCCAGTGACGTTTCAGAGACTTTGTACCCCATTCCCACCTTGCTGTTGTTTTCACACATTA
The DNA here is from genome assembly GCA_036877545.1 of Yasuhikotakia modesta. Classification (NCBI taxonomy): domain Eukaryota; kingdom Metazoa; phylum Chordata; class Actinopteri; order Cypriniformes; family Botiidae; genus Yasuhikotakia; species Yasuhikotakia modesta. The sequence goes on from JBAJNP010002694.1 coordinate 17,519, forward strand.
GATAAAACGTTAAACATCTATTTACCACATTCAAAACCTCATATTGTTTTTAACATATGACTGAATTATGTAACGCCACAGCACAGTTACAGTAAGACTCAAGTATTAGTAAGACTCAAGTGTGTTGGGTTATTAATACCAACACATGTAAATTAAAAACTTAAAGCGATCATGAAACTATTACTTTTGAGTTATTTACATTTTTGACTGTTTAAAACTGAGGTTAACAATGCCTGTTTTACCTTTTCTAACAGAATAGCTGTGAGTTGTGTTTTAATGTTTTTAGCCATATTTGTGTATCTCTAGAGCACAGCTATCTGGTGTGTTTAATGCTAACATTATTATTGGTGCACTGTATGCACTAGAACAGCGAGTGCATACAGTTTAGAGGGGAAAAGGAAACAATTTAGAGGGGAAAAGGAAAAAGAAACTTGTCACTGTTGTGGCGTCTCGAACCCTCGCAGATGACTAACCAATGAGAAACGCAATATAGCTCATAAGAGCCGACTTATTCCCATGACCGACCTTATCGAGAAATCTAAGCTTGAACTTGCATTTTAACTAAAGCATGTGAATTTATCGCCAACCCCCCGTCTCCCTCCCTCTTCCTGTCCTACAGATTAAGAGAAAGAGGGAACACAGTAGATGTGCTGTGTGGTGGGTGCAGGGGTCCGACTGGCATGGGCAGCTTCTGAGGACCTGTTAACAATCACCTAATGGCTCTCACATGGTTACCAGTATCTGGGAGTAATGGGGCCTAAACAATACCACCCATTCTTACAGTGAGGGTATTTTAACCGCCGCGGGCACTAAGAGACAACAGCCACAACTAAGTATGTGTGTGTTTGTGTGTCTGCGTGTGTGTGTGTGTCTGTGTTGGAAGAAAGAACCCTCTCAAATACTTTAGGTTTTGTAATATGTTGTCTTGCAGTTTAACTATTTTTCAGGGCTGTCAGTTTGTCAGTGTTTTCCTGCATCAGTCTTTAAGTTTCGGCATGATGAGCTTGCAGTCTGAATTGTAAGTGCATTAGCGCAGCATGTGCAGACGAATAGAGCACAACTACGATCTCGTTCAGGAACAAATTACTCCTATGTGCCAGTTCTTTGTAATAAATGGTATTTCAAATAAACACAAACGTATTAAGGTTACAAAAACATTATTGTTTAGTTTGACTTTGAAATGCATACTAAACATATATTTGGCAAGTATAGTATTCGGTGGTGAACGTATATGTCAGTGCCCCAACGAACAGTGCATGGGTGACCGTGAATAGCACACAAACAAAAACATTACAAATAATGTGAAATTGGCAGCTGAATATGAGGAGAGAGGAAACGTATTGTAATAAGGGTAATAACTGTATTCAGCTGCCAGGGGCTGTTTGTTATGACAAGAAGTTAAAACAGAGACTCTTGAGTGGGCCTGTGTGTGTGTGTGTGTGTGTGTGTGTGTGTGCGCGCATTTTATTTGCCTCCAAAATGTAAAGCAGTATTATCATGTCAGCGATGTCTGGCCGCATGTATGACAGGCCTTTGACAGCTGCCTTCTTAAAGCAACAGTACACTTCAGCGTGACAAACAGCAATTGTGATTTTAACAGACACCCCTGGCCTCTGCCGAGCGCTCCAGCAATTTTTTTTTTTATATTTATTTGATTATTTATATATTTTCGCCATGCTTGTCAATACGAGTCTGCGGATTGTGGCGTTTTTTGCGAGTTGCGAGTGTGTTCCGGACTGCGTGTTGCCACAGTCGATGGCTTTTTCTGCTGTCCCGCAGTTAATGCATCAGAGACTCAGACGAACACGTTGTGTTCTTTTGTTGTCATTTTAAAGTGATGTAATGAAAGCGGGTGGCGGCAGGGGCCCGGGGCTATGACAGTTCTCTGCTGACTGGGCTGCACGCAAGACGCACTGAGGAGAGGTTATTGCCACAAGACAGATTGAAAGTGTCATTTTCCATTATAGTGCATACGGGGGAAGCGCAAATATGTCCCGGCCTACTTTAACAGGATGATTTTGACAAGAGAAACATGCACCGAGTAGAGCCCTGAGCAAAGCTTAGCCCTTCATTCTAACACACCGCAACTGTAGTCCAGCGGAGGCCGTGAAATTCCACTCCTGTTGACTTCTGTTTGTAGTCAAGCAAAGGATTACGCATCAATAATACAAAGTATAATCTTTTTAGACAGGAACGCTTAATAGCTCTTTAAATGTATTTCTCTAAACACATCTGGTTTGAACAAAGTAAACCTCACAATAAGTGGGAATTTTTTAAATGACATTCTACCAACACACTGACTGTGGAAAATGTGTAGTTTTGCCACAGATTTAGTCATATATTAGTCAGAACCTGTACTAAGCACAGCTTAAGGACACATTGTTAAAGTCACAGAAGTGTTCTCTGCACAATACATACACAACTAACAATGCAAAGCTGAACAGAATACTGCATTCCAGACTAAAGTGTTTTCAGATAACATGTAATGTATTTGTGTTACCCAGTAGGTTTAATGAGGTTTTTCCCGTAAATCTAATCCACTGATCCTGCTACTAGTTTTAATGGCACAACTTTGGAAGCTAAACTTAGAAACGAGTTACATATTGAGAAATGCTTATTTTATAAATGTGTGTGCACTTAAATCTGTACATGTATGTTTTTTATTTTTGCATGTATTTGTGTGTGTAAATGCACACGGCATCTCACGGCACGGCTGATATTCAGATGCCAGCATGTTCTGTGGTCTTGGACGTCCTTGGAGAACGTCTTAATTTTCTCAGACTTTCTCACACGTCGTGATGGTTTTGCTCACATTCTTCTTCACAATGTCATGCCCTCCACGCAGTTATTTCAATCTGGCAGGGTAAATTTGGCACCACGCAAGAGGTGCCAGAATAAATTTGGCGGGAGTTTTGGTTCAAATCAAATTGGACATAAGCACCCACAACACCATCTGTCAGAGAACGATTGCAGATATGTGAAGGGCAGAAATCCGTCAGAGATAAACGACTTTTTCAATTTATAATCTCACCTCGCAACTTTAGTTGGAAATTATTCTTTATTAATTTATGCAAAATTGATTTATTGACATCTAACTGAAGATGAATGCTTAGGAACACACTTAAACCTCTTCTGGAATTGTTGGACTTCTCACATATGAAAACAAATGTTTTCTATTAGTTTAATAAAGTTTTTCACATATTTCACATTTATAGAGCATTTGCATGCCTTTTCAGCACAAATCGTTCATAAAGCTAAATCGTGACATTTAATTCAATGTGACAATTTGTGGACGAATGTAATTAGGAACTATCTGCGCATCTTGTTTCGCTCATGTTCCATAATGACGGCCAGCATTTCTGACTGACAAATCTTATGAGAGAGAATTATTTATAGTTATGTTTACCCATGATGTCATTTTCGTCTTTTTGTTTTGTTGTAGAAAATTGTGCCTGTTGCCCCGGTGACTAGTGTTAAACTCCCTTGACGTTCAACGGCCTCACCTTAAACCTCCATCAAATCCATAAGCATTATAATTTTTAACTTTTTAACACAAACCATTTCTTATCACTTTCCGTTCTGCGAAGGTTTTCTCGTTTTCTTTTCAGCCTGTGTCGCTTCTGAGACAGGAGTGTTTTTTGAAAGGCAACATTCTCTGTGTGTGTTGAATGTTTGTTCAGGGTGTTGCTAAGCGTTGCTTTTTCTTCATCACCGCACATAATTGGGACTTTTAGCTTGAATGGCGGCTTTTGATGAGAGATTTGGGCCAATGTTTTTCTGCTCGATTCGGTCTCGCAGTGTCTCTGGGAGAAAACACTGCTGTTGATGTTTGAACCTCCTTTAGAAAGAATTTTCAACACGGCCTGTGAGCAAATAACAGCCGTGCATAAATTGATCATCAAAAATGATTATGATCATCTTTTCATTTATGGGGAATTCATGAACAGAGTTTACAAAGTGTGTTTGTTTCTTAATCGAATTTGCTTTTTAAAATCTCATGAACTGTGATAACTTATTTCTTAATTTAACATCTTAAATTACTGCTGGTCTTGACTGCATTAATTAATTACAGTGTTTGAGGCACAAAGGCGGCAATTAATTACTAGTTTCATGATTATGAAGAATCCATGTGTGTTTGTGTGCACTCCTCAGATAGATCTAAGAACGCAGCTGGGCTCTGGTCCCTTGTGTGCGTGTGTGTGTGTGTGTGTGTGCGTGCGTCTCGCTTTAAAGGGCTGCGATGGACATGCATGGAGCTGAACTCAAAGTGTGCGATACTTCTTTCTATCCAACCTTAGATAAACTGGCTGGGTGCTTGTATAATTGGTTATTCAATCCTGACCTCTGTGGCGATTGGGATTGCTGCAGTTTGTTGTTCTTTGCCAAGAGCAGTCAATGTGGAGCCTGTTCTGGTGCTGCGTGCTGGGCCGGGCCTGAGCCAGGGCCTTTCCTGTGAGCCCTCCCCACCCTTATGAAGCTGGCGCTGGGACACTGGGTCTTTTGTTGTTCACCGAGGGCCTGGCTCGTTCTCTGTCTTTCTCCTTGTCTCATTCCCACTCGTCTCTCCCCACTTTTTTGCACTCCTCCAAAAACCTCCACCGCCCCCCAACCCCTTCTTTCTTTCCTGAACAAAACATCTCATTGGCTTTGCAAATATGAGATAATTGGAAAAATGGAGTTGGCCAGTCAGGGCTGACTCAGACAAAAAACAGCATCACGACAGCAAGGGAAAGAGAAAAAGAGAGTAATGAAATTATTTTTGAAGTTTGGAGCCCAGGCGGTTATGAGATGACTGTGGTGTGTGTGCGGTGGTGGCAAATCTTGAGAGGTTACTCTTTGGCCAGGTGGCTGGACCATCTTGGCTCTGGTTCTGCCCAGCTGCTGGAGCCCTCCAGAACCAATGAACCTTAATAATTCCTCATAATTTACCTATTATTGTCAGATTTACTTCAGCTCTCCCACGCTAGAAAGGGCTGGTGTGGTCTGGTGAGTCTGTGATCATTTATTCAGGGCTGCAGTACAAATGACTAGCTGAGAAGCATCAAATCTGACTATTGAACATTTTGTTTTAATCCAAACCAGAGGCGTGAGTAGGGTAGAAGTGGTTTTACTAGCTCTCTTCACTAACCAGCTGGTCAAATAATGATGCTACTTGTTTGTCAAGGTGTATTAATGTTTTATCTTAATAGTTCTGGTGTGAATTAATACAATTATTTGACTGATTAATCAGCTCACAACAATTGATGAATTAATTCTGTCAACATTAATTTGTTGACTTCATTAATGAAAACGAAAACGTATTGAACCCCTGAAAGGGTTTTTTTGACCTGTTAGGTGGTCCTGAAGTTGTTATACTGCTAAAGAGGTCCATATCTGAAAAAGACAGCCACTGCTTTGAAAGCAATACATTTAAAAGCCAAACTCTCTGACTGGACTCTTGGTAGTGGACAGAGACGCTTGTGCCTCAGAATCTTGGTAGACTGTTGAGAAGTTTCTCCTTTTATGCTCCAAACTACATCCATCAAAACCACTTGTGCAACACCCCCCCCCACCCCCCTTCAATAATAAACTTCAGGACCATTAGTGTCAGTCAGATGTTGTCATGTTCAAATGAGTTTAATTAAAAACTTCTGTTCTATTATTTTGTACATATTTGATGTTAATCTAGTGGACAGTGACCCTAAATCAGACCTAACTAGTTCAAAAAAATGTTTGACTAGTCAGTTTATACAATACACACACTAGTCAACTGTGTTACACATATAAGGTTTCTTTCTCTCGCTCTTATTAAAGACATTATCTCTCAATTACATTCTGGGGAACTGAAACACATCCAGGCATACACATACACTCATTCTCTCAAACACACCCTTCCTGTGTGTCTTTCCAAGAGTCACACTGCTCTCATTCTGCTGTACCCCTCTGGCAGGGCCCGTTTAACCAAAAAAACGCTCCCCACCTCATAAGGGCGCTTAAGCAGGGTTCCACCCAGCTGCCACAAACAAGACCCCATACACTAATGTAAACAAGCTGTGCTTCTGTGTTGGGAGTTGACTAAACTGGAATAGGTCCAAAGTTTCTGCCCTCTCACTCTCTCTCTCTCTCTCTCGCTTGCTCGCTCTCTCACTTTCTTAAACACACATTTAAACTGGCAGTACCGCAATCATTTGGCAAATACTGGATTACATCTTAATCTGATTATTTTATCTTTTAGATATCAAGTTGAGGTGATTATTTCTGAAATATTGAAAGCACTTGATGATTATTGGCTGGTTTTTATTTATAAATCAATTTTTTGTACAAAAAAATGGAAAAATGTATAGTTCTAATCTTTTATGCTATGTCAACTAATGTGGGTCTCCGTAGAAAAATGGTAAAAACTAGAAAACTTCAGCTTGTCTCTTCATGTGCTTTTCTCCATGTTCTCTCACTACTGTTTAGGAGAAACTGTTTGATATTCAGAAGATCAAATGTTATAAAATAATTGGCAACAAAACTCACTACATACAAATAGAATGAGCGTTTACAGTAAACTGAAAAATTGATAACAGCTATGCTCACATTATAAACTCATTGTGTGTGTTTTGCCAAGTGTTTTATAATTCCAGCAATTCCAGAATTCTCTGGCTTAAAAGCCTCTGTCATTGTTACTAACAGATGCCAGAATAGAGAGCAAGAAAGAGAGAGAGAGCGAGAGAGATAGACAGACAGAGAGCTGGGGACTGTTAACACCTGTTGTGGTCACAGTGACACAGCTGTCAGTGAAACGGCAGAAGTGAAGCTGATTGGTTTAGTGGTGAATAAAGGGTGTGCCTTTACTCAGCATTCAGCCAATCACCTTCACTTCTGCTGTTTCACTGACAGCTGTCAGACCAAAGTGTGTGTGTCTGTTAAAAACCTGAATCTGGCCAACTTTAGTTACGTTGTAATCCAGAGATGAGACCAGAGAAGCAGAAATACACGAGAGGCAAGCAGACGACAAACTTTAAATTGCAAACACGCCACTGAGGAAGTTTGACCACTAAAGAGATGTTAGTTAATGTTTGGCAAGTCCTATAGCATTTGCCAAGTGTTGTGTAAGTGTGAAAATGTTTGTGCGTATGCCGCCCACCCGGGGCCTGTACAGTCTATCAGTTGCAAAGTTGCAGGTTATTGCTCTGTGTTTTTAACTCCAGCTGAATTGGTAATGGTGCCACCTGGTGTTTTTACTGGCTTCTGTGGATAAGTGTTTATTTAGTCTATTTTGGGGTTGGGGACGGTTAAATAAGCTGGACTGAATTTCCATTTAATTAGCTTGAACTGGATAATGCATGTGATGAAGACATTAATCAAGAGCAATGTATATATTGTATAATAGTTTATTCAGGATGTAAATATTTATCAGTTTATAGCCACAGGAGTTTCATGCTATAGAGTTGGACATAATGTACTTCCTGTAGCTCAACTGGTAGAGCTTTGCGTTAGCAGCGCAAAGGTTGTGGGTTCGATCCCAGGGAAGGCAAGTGTTGTTGGAGAAAATATATATATACGCTGAATTACTGTAAGTCACTTTGTGTGTGTGTGTGTCATGAAGCTTTATTTATCTATTTGTCTGTACACCGCAAATATAACATTCATATCAGGATATGGTTTCCCTCGGTTTCAAACCCATAACCTTGGCACAAAAAAGGTGGTGTACAATTATGTAAACTGGACTCAGTGTACAGTACAGTACAGTATGTAAGATGACATGTAAGGACAGGAAATAGCTTATACGTGTCATTACCAATTGAACGTGTAGCTGGTGTGTATGTGCGTTGCTTCCTTTTTCACACCGCTAAAATACTGAACACCGTCAACACGCACTTTTGTTCTTTTCTTTCATTTCAGCGTTAATTGTTGTGATGGTGAAGCTGAGACTGTTGGTTGTATGTGTGTGTTAGAACAGCAAACAGGAGGAATACAGCACAGAGGTGTTGTAATTTCCCTCTCTTGTGTGAGACGTCCGTCCTTGGCAGGTTAGTAATTAGCGTGTGGGGTGGAGGGGTTAGAGGGTCCGCGGGGTGTATTAGAAAAACAAAGCATACAGCCTTGATAATGTGTCCATTGTACCCAGTGCATTAAGGGCCTCTTTGTGTTAGCGGGAACATAGGGCTAATGATTGGCTAACAGCAGGTGAGGAAGCCGCTCTCTCTCTTTCTATCTCCCTCCATCCTCTCTTCCTACTGCCCTACTGTTGGTGCCATTAGAGAGACGGGCCTTTATTACAGCAAATGGACTTTAAATGAGCTATATTGTGATGTTGCCTGCCTGTGGTGATTCTCTCTTTCTCTCTGTCTGTCTCTAATTCTCTCTCTCCCCCTTCAGAGCCCCCCAGTATTGAGAGGCTGTTGTCTAAAGACTGGAAGGATAAGCTATTGGCAATGGGTTCTGGTAACTTTGGAGAGATCAAAGGTAAAATTATATACTTCCTATAATCTTTAAATGTGAGTGTGTGTTTTTATATGAATAATCTTATTTCTGTTTGCTATTCTAATTAGTGAAAGTTGTAAAGGTGCTTTTACAATTCTTGTTTCAGGCTGAAACTATAATTATAGCTAAATGGTACAATTGCGCATATAAAATGTCCCTTCAGACATCTTCAAATGTTCTGTCAGGTATGCTAATCCTTCAAACACTAGCCTCTTTGCCAACCCTGTCTAATGATCTGCCAAGGACGGTTTGCTAAGCAACAGCTTCACTCATGTTAGCACAGTTAATGATACATCCAGTAAGGTCACTCATCCGTAGCGAGAACACACTCCACTGTCACTTTAACAAGCCTCCGGATGCCTTGCACTGGCTAGCACTGCGTTCGCAAGGCTAACTCGGTTGCGCAGGAGTAAATGTTCTTCATTAAGCGGCTCAGAAATATTTAATCAAATGACGCTTGTTCAGACTGCAGGAGCAAATAGGGGAACTTCATTGATCAAGCCGTTGGCACGGTAGCCCCACTGTGATGACATTTCAGAAAGAGTGCGTCCCCCGCCACAGCTACCCATGAACAGTGGTTGGATAGTTCCTCACTGGTGTCCCTTCACCGTGTGTGCGGACCCTCGTTGACTATGCAAACATAAAAACAAGCCAAGGCACATTTAAATTAAAGGTGCTTTAAGTGTTGAAATAGGTCAGAGAGACCTGAGAAATTATACCTGTCCCTGTTTTGTAAAAAGGAGAAAAAAAAAACAGACTGGCAAAAACTCTCTGTGCCTGTCAGTTATTTTGCATATTCAGATTTCCTGACATCGGTTTAGCAGATCTGTCTTTGCAAGGCAAAGTTTTTGTGAGGTTGTTTAAAAAACAACAGTTTAAAAAAAAGTTTAAAACAGTATGGTGGAGAAGACTTGCTGTATTTTTAATATAGACAGCTTAAAGGTGTGGTAAACTAAGTTAACAGTTGTGTTTGATTAGTGTAGCTAGGTAACCAGTCCTGTTGTATGTCCAATACTATATACTGTATTTTAACTGACATTATCTTTTGACCAATCAGCTTTCAGGACCATAGCTATTCATTTCACAAAGAGAATTAATGCACGTTACGTCTATTGTACAGTAATGATCCGCCAGCGTTGACCACATCAGCAATGATTACAGAGCAAAGAGAGAGAGAACAAAAGACAGAAAGAAGAATGAAAGTGTAATGAACAAATAAGAGCCTCGGGCTCTTTCTTTCTCTTGCTCCCTCGCTCGTGTGACGCAGTACTCTGCTGCTTTAAGGATTTATCTTTTAAGCCCAGTCATTAATTAGCTGTGAGAGCTGCCTGACAGGTATTACATTGTTACAAATTGGTTAATTACCGTGGTTTGTGACATGAAGCAGGGCAGTAAAACAAGCCTTAGGATGTTTAGAACGAAAGGAAACCATTTATTGATCCACAGCTGAACCTTCAGTAGCTGAGGTAAAAAGCCTTTGGTTGTGATTGATGAGTTTGATGTGTGTGTGTGTGTGTGTGTGTAAGCACCTTTTGTCAACTCTAGTCGTAGGGGACCTAAGATGTATTAGGTCGGGAGTTTATTTTACAGTGTGAATCTCAATGTTTTCTCTTTAACTATTTTCAATAACTATTTTCAACTTGACACGTCATCTTAAGATAAAATGTGTAATTTCTTTTAAAAATAAAATGGAGACAAAAGGGACCTGCTAAGGTCTTCTGTGGTGTAGCTGTGTTGTGTTGTTGAAAAGTTGAAATGAAAAGTCTTTAAAACATAAAACAAACATTTCTCCACAAACTCAATAGTCAGCTTTGCTAATCACCTAGTCAGTATTAGAAGACTGTTGGATCATTCTGTTCCAACCCTAGTATGAGCAAAATGTTCTCAAGAAAGTTCCCTTTGATCCACTATTTTTTTCGTCACTTTTCACACAAGACCCTCTGTTGTCCCAGGCCAGCTCGGTTGCACACCCTCTTGTGAAAGCCCAGTCTGGGAGCTGTTAAGGGTAGTTGAAGGTTTATTTTTCCATCTCGACGACTGTGACAGTTGCCTTTATTGTGCATTGTTGAGTCTCTGTGTGTGTGTGTGTGTTCGCCTGATCTCAACTACCTACCAGGGCAAAGGGTCAGGTCAGCTGCTATGACTCCTTTCTCTCTCTCGCTTTCTTCATCATCTGTTTTTCTCTGGTGAGGAATGTGGCCCCTCTGAAGGTAGGGGCCCGGGAACAATGGGGGATTGTGGGACGCCACAGACGTGTGTCTCTGTGTGTGTGTTTTAACGTGGATATATGACCTCAAAGGCACAATTGCACACACATGAACTCATTAACAGACGTGTTCATTTTGAAAGTCGAACGCTTTAGGGGTTCGGTGCACACACACACACAGTTTGATTGGTAGTAGTCTGGGGTAATACCACAGTGAGACCACATCCTGTTGAATGATTTAGTCGCTCTCTCCTGCCGTCTGGGATGGTCTGGCTCGTATGTCAGAGCATTTTCAGGTTTGGGGTCAAAGGTCGGCTCATGCTAAATGTATAGCGACAGCTAGGTAAACATCGCTAAAAGCACTTTTGAGCAGCACATCTGGGTGCAAGACTTCTTCCTCTACTGGCTATTTGACCCGTGACCTCTGCCCTTTGACACCTGCAGGCACCCCGGACAGCCTAGCGGAGAAGGAGCGGCAGCTGATGGGGATGATCACGCAGCTCAGCAGTCTCCGGGAGCAGCTACTCGCCGCCCATGAGGAGCAGAAGAAACTGGCCGCTTCGCAGATCGAAAAGCAGCGCCAGCAAATGGAGCTGGCAAAACAGCAACAGGACCAGGTCAGCGATGCATATTCAGCTTGAATTTTATTACGCATGAGTCATTTATTTATTTCAAATATGCACATAAAACACATTCATTCTCCACTTTTGGATGACTGATTTTTCAATGACATGAGCTGGATTTGTATTTTTGTCATGTTGCGCTGGTTAGTTTCAACCATAATGAAATCCCATCTCTCTACAATACCATCCCACATAGTTGTGTATTAAATATTGTTCAAATGCTTTCAATTTGAAGTTACTTGATGCTGGAAATGTCAGATTATGGCAAATTTTACTGTAAATTAATGAGTAAATAGTGTAAAATTCTGAGCGGTGTGTGTGTGTGAGTGTGAGTGCGTACCTGACCATATGTTGGGAGAAAAATCTGTATTCAGTGGTTAGTCAAACCTGACGAATCGGAGCAAACCCTCCATTTGGGATTTTACAAATGCTATAAAAATAGTAAAAATATAAATTTCTGTTAGGTTTAGAGTGTGTGTGTATAGGAAGAAATAACGTGTACCATCATATTAACATTCTCCTGAACGACATTCACAAAGAAACCTTCTGTTCTTTCCATCTCCCCTTCTATTTCATTGAAGTGTGTGTGTGTGTGTGAGTGAGTGAGTGTTAAGGTCCCCTCAAGCACATACAGTAAGCAGAAGACTAAAGGTGTTTGCATACAGAAGACTGTGTCTGAGCTTTGTTGTGTGTTTTAGCTTCTGGGAAGCTCAGCTTTACAAAAGAAAACGCAACTATAATAATACACACACACACAGTGCTCCAGGACTGGGAGCCTCTCTTTGGTAAATGCGTTTGAAACGCAACAACAAGCCCACAAGCTTTAAACACACTGTTTACCACATGCACCCTTCATCCTTCCCAGATACACACAATATCTGAACATGTTGAAAAAGTGTTACGTTTGTGACATGTGACACACGCTTTGACACGTTTGTTGCAGATTGCCCGACAGCAGCAACAACTTCTGCAGCAGCAACACAAAATCAACCTCCTGCAGCAACAGATCCAGGTGAGTCTTTATATATATATATATGTGTGTGTGTGTGTGTGTGTTTGTCCACTTGTAGAGAATACATATGTGCTGTTGTGATGTCACAATTCAAGTGACATGTCACCATGACAGTGGGAATTCATGACAATCAAACATTGTAGTCCACCAATCAGCAATCAACGCCCCCGCCGAATCCCACCAATCAGAAACGATCAATCTCGCATCCAATCCTGCAGTTGTTGTTTACAGAAGTCAAAACTTACTACACAAGTAATTTACAGGCACATTCGTTTTAACTGTGTCTGTAAAAGATTTTCAGAGTTCTGTTTTAAATCGACCGAGGTGCTGAGCTACAAGGCATGTTTAAGTGTCACAGGCACACATGAAGGCTATTCCAAAAGACATCACATTAAAAGATGTTACCGCATACATTCTTTAAAGAAATGGTAATGTGACAATTACCATTAATGTGCTGAGGGCAATTTAAAGTTACCATGTGGGCAATTGTCATCAGTTCACTCATATTTGAAAAGGAGCTAATGTGTGTTCAGTCAAACTAGTAGTATAGTCTGTCATTTAAACAATCTTGAATGAAACCTTTGTGCAGGTAACATCTTAATGTCTGCCGCGGGTGCTTGTGGAGACTAAAGATGGATGCATGCGTTTGATTGGTTTGTCCCAGCTGACTGATAGATACACTGGCCTGCTTTGTGTTTGCAGGTGTGAAATGAATAAAGGCTTTGTGTGCGGGAGGAGATGAGTCTAATTTGGTTGATAAACTGAGACTTAGCTCTGAGAGGGGACTCCGTCAGGAAGCCACATCACACTGAGACTATTCACACTCACACACTATCACAGATAGGCCACTCTAGTCCACTGGACCCTTGCCATTTTCTTCCAAGTCTCTGAATGTGTGCGTTTGCAGCTGTGTTTGTTTGTGTATACGTGTTCCTTCCACACATTTTGGGCTTTATGTGTATGTGAGACATCTGTGGCTATTCCGAATTCAGCATTGGCTTTGAGTCTGTATTTGTATGTGTGTGTTGGTGGCAGATGTGTGTGTATGCGTCTGTCCCCAAAACATGTCCGGTTGGGTTTCTCTGGCCCATTCGTCCCTCACAGAAACAAAGCCTCTTTTTCCCATGACTTTGCAACCTTTTTCTAAACAAGCACTTTTCCATTTAGCCCAGTGGAACAATAGGTTCTCACAGCCAACACAGAGGAAGCAAGAGTGGAAGACGCCCACTATGGGCCAATCATATATAAACCCTAGACCACCTTTTAGAACCACAATTTTTACTTAAACCACCTGTCATACAAAGACCACTTTTGATCATTTTAATTGATGAATTCAGATTGATCCTACATTTTACCTCATTAAGTAACAGTTTCACTCAGAAACATCACATCGCCTTACAGTAACTTAAATGTATGTTGACACGTTTACATGTCAATTGTCACGTCATGTTGACTTTAAAAGTACATGACCAGTAACTCTTGTCATAATTTGAATAAACATAAACTGAATTATGTTACTGTTGAACATTTTAAAGCCATGACAACTTCTTGAAAAAGAAATTCATGAAATTTGTTAAGCAAAAAGGTCAATGTTACTTCTCTGTTAACAACAAAAATTGTGTATATACCTCTCAGTGTGGGGCCACTTTGTTCTCTCAGGGGGTAACACACATACACTGTCCTTTATTCTTAATAAAGCTGTGTCTTCACTCAGTACCCCTCGCAGGGCCCCTCTTGGTTATCCAACCATGAGAAAAGCCTCTTTGGATGAAAAGAACATACCTGCCGAGAAGCTTGAGGCATGCAGACATATGCATAAGCGCAAGGCATGAAGTGCAGTATACATGTAATGCATTTCCACACCTAACGAGAGGCATAACGATGAGACGGCCCCATGGGTGCTATGGCTGGGAGCTGCCCACCCTTTTTTCCCTGAGCCTCACTATACGCTAACACACTTCTTGCTCTCTGCTCGCTATTCCTTCATTAGTCATCTCTTTTCAACGCACTTCCCTCAGCTCAGCGGGACACGACGCTGATGTCAGAAAATTTCCGCTACCCATGTCAGTACGGCTCGGGGGCCGAGATGAGATTCCTTCGCTGTCAGAGTAGCGGTTAACACGGGTAACGAGACCTCCTGTGAGGAGTCGTTTGATGGTTAATTTGACCTTGTGTGGCATACGTTGAGTCCATTGGAATTAGCTACATCTGACAAATGTGGTTTTTAAAATATATCCATTTAATGTATAACTAGAAAATAACTATCCATTCAAACTATCAAACTACTAAACTAACTATCCAAAAAAATCCATTTAAAATAACTAGTTTGTGTCTTCAGACGCATTGGCGACAGAAACTTATGGCAACTATAACACAACTTATACAGCACAAATCTTCCTACATTTTTCCAAGCTAACCTAATAAGGCCTTTCACAGCGGTAGCGTATGGATGTCACACACAGCATGAATGTTTTCTACTCAGACTCATTTGCTGAGCATCTGTGTTTCCTCATCACTGTAAATTAATTTTCCAACAGGATGAGAGGATTGTGGGGAGACGGGGAAAAAACGACAGGCACGTTAGCTCATCGATGTTAGACCAGGTCTTGTGCGCAGGAGCGGCTAAGCCAATTGGCTGTGTAATTGTTTAATTTGTCTCATTACACCCAAATGAATGTAATTGGTGTTTTTCTTGCATGAAGTGGCGGCACAGGTTGTATGAAGTGGGCTTTGTGGAGAACTACAGATGACGATGGAGTTTGGGGGTCTTGCTTAGGGTCTCCCCAACACGTGTTATCTATTAAAATATTGATATGTCCTGTTATATTATGATGGCATTGAAATCAATTAAATTAATGGAGAAACAGGTTTTCCACACACAAGCAGACAGTCTCACTCCAAACTGATGAAATTTAGGATGAATGTAAAGCAATAATGGGAATTTTGTTTAATAATTAAATAAAATATCTAAGATTCAAGTAACAAGAAATCCAGAATAGGTAATGTGTGTGTGTCTAAATAGCATGTCTGTATCTTTTTGGAAAGGAGACAGTGAGGGACTGAGAGAGACACAACTGTAATACGTCTAACATACGAACACAATTTGTAACTAAATAATTAATCTACAGGATCAACAAGACATTGAGGAAGAAATTCATCCATGTATACAGAAAATGTTCCAGTGCCACAAAGGCAAAAACGAGAATATTAAGTTGATATAAAGCAGTATACGTGTCCAGTTTCACCTCTGCCTCGTCTCCAACTGCAGAACAACGGTGTGTTACCTAAGCGACTGGCCCTGTGCGTTTATCAGCCTGGTGTGTGTCCGTGTATGCGTCTGTTTTGAGTGTGTGGGGAAGGCTTCTCTCAGCCTGGTGGTTGGCAGCTAATGGGAGCTATTTGAGGAAGGACACACAGGCAGAGGAGCAGATGGGCGCTGCGTTATGCCCACCTACAGCGGGCGGCTGACGCACCTCCTGCACTCACACCTAATGGGGGCCTAATAAAAGACTGGCTGTGCAGACACAGGCTCGCCACTCAATTTCATTAGTCGTTAATCAGCCAAAGGTGCCCTTGGCTCACGGAAAAAGGACCGTTCGCTGGAAAAAAATGAGGGGGCATACTCAGAAGAGAAAGAAGGGCATGAGTGAGAAAACAGATGTGTGTTTGCGATTGGAATATGCAGCGTTGTTGTTTTGGCGGGGTTTAAAAATGGCACATTCGTCTAAAAGCCGCGGTCAGGAATGTAGATAAAAGGACAGGTAAACTCATGCAGCCTCAGTGAAACTCTTTATTTGCTGTAATTTAAACTCTGCTGCCTCCAAATTTATCACTTTAAGGGCATTGATAACTCTGCTGAAACATTTTTAGCTACTTTTGTAGTTTGTCCGTGTTTGTTGAATTGAACCAGTCTCCCAGCCTGACCAGGTTTGTTTTGGTCAAATGTTATTGTTTCGTCTCCCATGACTGCTGCCAAATGCCCAAAATCTAGCCTGACTAACCTGGGACCAACAGACAAACATAAATTAGTTTAAATGGGCTTTTTAGCAGTGAATGTCTCCGCCCATGAGAATGTGACAACAACAGTCAGTGATCAATGTTTAACCAGTTGCATAATGAGCCAAGACGCTTAGAACAGAGAGACAGGAAGTAGACTGTGCATGCAAAAGTGGACAGTCTGCATGTATGCATGTCCATAATAGTGTCCATCAGGGACTTTCACTGACGACTGGCACCAGACTGGTTCCTTTCGTCACTCTGTAAAAGTTAATGGCCTATGCCCACGTCCGCGAGGCTAATGTTAAGTGCCAGTCTGCGAGTACAGTATGTGTGCACTACATAGCTTTACAGGCGCAAATTAATTATTAGTTATACGGCTGTGCATCCCCTCTCCAGCACAAGGTCACAGAGGCCTGCCTTTAATTGCCGTAGCATATGGCTAGAAACAGATTTTAGCGGTAGGATTCATTCTTAACCAACGTTCTAGCGCAGGTTCTCAGATGCGTGCCATATTGTCAATGCTGGCAGCTATTGTTTCACTCATTTACTTCTTAGAGCAAATTACTCCCTAATAATAGCTCTACCTTAGAGTTTTCCTCTCCTCTGTGCCAGCAAACCTGTTCACACTGCATATGTTAATTATCTGCACATCTTCATTATGTTCAGAAAGCTTTAGGTTCAAGCTGTGCCGCCTGGCGAGGGGCTCT
The DNA here is from genome assembly GCA_036877545.1 of Yasuhikotakia modesta. Lineage (NCBI taxonomy): Eukaryota > Metazoa > Chordata > Actinopteri > Cypriniformes > Botiidae > Yasuhikotakia > Yasuhikotakia modesta. The sequence continues at coordinate 34,517 of JBAJNP010002694.1, forward strand.
GCCTCAGTTTGGTGCCAACTTTCCACTTTTTCGCTTTCGGTTACTTTCCATTTTTTCTTTCTTGTTCTTCTTCATTCTCTCTCTTCCTCACTTTTCTTCATAAACTATTAAAGTTACAAAGTAAGCTGTGCTCGTTTTATCTCTTCAACACTTTTTTTTTGCTTCTCCAAATCTTGTTTTTTATGTTTAGGGCTCATTAGAGTTATTTTAAAGGTGCTGTTTGTCTTATGTAATGATAAATGGTTGCTTATGTTTTCTATATGCATAAGTTCTGTATACATTGTTTTTGTTTGAAGTCTGGCAGCATTCTAGATAATTAACGTTTCAGTTCTTCCATATGTTCATACATTGACATTTCTGGTGAAGTCTGGTGATCAAATCAGATAACAATGTTTTAGCTTTTGGTTCTAAAACCAGACTTGTTATCTGACAGATGTCTGTGCTTTCTTACAGTTTAAAAACTTCCAGCTAGTCCTCCAACCAGTGAGATCCAGTATCTGGGATATTACTGGTATATTTGTTGACCCCCAATCAAAGCCAATAATTCATAAGACATTCAGGAAAATCTAATATTAAACCAAGTGTAAAGTTGCTTGCTGTTGTTTGCATCTAAATCGTGATGTACGTCAACTGAATGCTCCCCGCATCAAACTGTATTAAGCGTCCTGAAAATGTCAATATCAGCCTCACCTACTCTGCGTGGGAAATGCTATTTGCTATGTTGATTGAACAGAGAACAGCATGACGGCGCATTTGTGCGCTCTGAGGAGATCCACGAGGCTTTGGTTCCATTTGCACCCACACACGCTCGCTTACACGTCGGCGCATTTAAAAAAGAGCGCGTGCTCGTAATTTGCCACGAACGCTCCTCGCTGAAAACCACCAGAGAACACAAACACACGTGCTTGTTGGCTGACGTACGTTTACAAGCGTCATGGTGACCGCAGAGCCTTAACTTGTGGCGAGGAGACGCAGGCAAAACCAGAGCAGCATATGTCCAATTAGGACCTGTAGTCGGATCCGCAGCAGCCCACGGGGGCCCTGTCGAAACGCAACAATTAAACAGCACTTCCTTCTGATCTGGGAACTGTTTGTGGTTAACCACAATGGAGGAATGATTGCACTGTGGTTAGAATACAAAAACCTTCAGACATGCTGTTGGAAATAAAAGATGATGGTGGAATGAGGCAAATGTTTATCTTCTGTTTGGTTTAACCTGCCACTGCTGTGATAAAACGCCTTTTTTTATTTTACCTCTTCCTCTTTTATACTTTGTTTTTCCTCTTGCTCTTTTAAGAGTAGTCATGTTTATATTAAACATTTATATTAAACTTTTTTAGTAAACATTTATATTAAAAATAGCACTTTTTTCTTCACAGTAGAACCATCTGTGCTTCTCTTTGGGCCTGTGTGTCTCAAGCCGCTCCTGTAGCCAAAGTCCCTGACTGGTTTTTCTTTTTTAAATTTTTTTCCTTGTAAAGTGATGTGGTGAGACCAGTTGTTGCCAGAGTAACAATCAATGGAACCAAGTATCTTTCTGGTACTTTTTATGCACACATTTTGTTTTTGCAGATTAATCTAGCCATCAGAGGTTACATTATATTTAGGGAATCCGGCCGGAGATCTATTGATATGCCATGTAAAGCTGAGGCCAACATCACTGTTCCTAATCAAACTACGTTTGACCTTATATAGCTTTTATGTACCAATAACATCTTATTTTTCTGTCTTTTTCAGCAGGTCCAGGGTCAGTTGCCTCCACTGATGATACCAGTATTTCCTCCAGACCAGAGAACTCTGGCAGCTGCTGCGGCCCAACAAGGATTTCTTCTTCCTCCAGGGTTTAACTACAAACCAGGCTGCAGTAAGTATTATTGTCTCTCTGTTTTCGCCAGTAATAAGACTCACAGTTTTAAGTCTAGTTGCTTTGAACTGGTCGGTTATAAAATGAAGTGTCTCAGTCCAGTTTCTTGTTCACACTGGAGATTTTAAACCAGATTGCTGAAAGCGTAGTTTTCAACCCAATGTTGGGCAGCGTCTCCACTCTGTCTGGTGTGTTAGTAGGATCAGCCAACATGACTGATGCCCGTCATCTTCCGCACACGACAGACTCTCAGGCCAGACAAACTCGCTTGCTTTTGTCTCTCTATATTTCTTGTTCAAAAGTAGGAGCAGGAAAAAAGAAAACTTCCTCTGGGGTTTGTGTTTTTGGCCGTAGCAGTCCAACTGTGAAGCAATGTGTTGTTTACCGCGAGAAACGAGGCGGCAAGTGCCAACAGCGCAGCAGCAGAACGCTCGCGCTCTCACGGGGGGGTAGAGTGACCTGCCCCAGGTTTCTTCATATTAACACGAGCGGCCGCCAGAACACACGTCCAATACGCCTCGCACACGCCTCCAATTCCTCTCCAACTGTATGCATGCACACACACACACATGCACAATCGCATAGATCACACACGCACACACACACATACTCGCTCACAAACGTCTAAATCCCTCGTGAGATGAGATGAACCACTCCGCAACTCCAGCTCCGCCCACTGCGCTTCACAGTTTCCCAAACAAGTCCCCCTTCTTCCTCCTCACGCCTGCCTCCCCACCCAATCGTACACCCTCTTTTTTAATTACAGCCAGCAGCACCGTCAAACCCTGCCCAAAATTTCAATTACGCATGTCATTTAGTTACTATTACAGTGCCTGCTCACAGGGGACAAAGCCGTCATATTGAACCCTCAAAACCAGAGCTAAAAAACAGGGGGAACAAATCCCTCCGGTCGCAGGGTCCTAGTTGAAGGGACACTGGTTTCCGCCCATTGCTCCCCAGAGCCAGGACATGAAGCTCTTCCAGTCAGGCTGAAGATACTGCGTTCCCGCCAACAGCAACATGTTTGCTTTCTTTAGTTTTGCTCTTTTGTTACAGCTGTACCCAGGAGAGATATAAAATAGCTGGAATACTCGTGTTTGTTTAGGGACTGGAAAGACAAGAAAAAGACAAAACGCACTGTCCCCAGAATACATCCTTGAACCAGTTCCAGGGCAATCTCTAACCCAAAGGCTGAGTGTTTTGTGAGGAAGTGTATGGGAAAAATGTTTTGGAGCATCTGATAGGAGCGTCTGGTTTATTGCTTACTGAGACAGGGTCTGACTTCCTTTACAGACAGATACTTTGAAGTTTATGGATGTGTCCAAAATGAAGGATTCCTTGCTGCCTAATTACTAGTTAGTCAGTGACTTCACATTGTCTGATAATCTAAAACTAATTCAAGGTAGTTACTTGCATACCTCTTGAAAGGCATTATAAGTAGAGATAATTGACATTTATACCTGATTTGCCTAATTTAGCTTCTCCATCAAACAGGATTTGTATTATTTTTATAAACTATTAATTTTTATTAACTGTCTGTACAGGATTGTGGGACAACATTCACAGCGATGGATACATCAATGTAAAATTAACCAGATGTAGAGGTTTTAGTAGACGAGATATTACAAAAACACTGAATGTGTCTTAATGTCCTGCATATGCTCCCTACTAAGGCAGCATTTTTAAGGTTTGGGATGCAGCCTTTGTCATAGAGTAAAGGATTGTTATGGTGCTGTGCTCTTTCTCTCTTCCCACACACACACATAGCAGAAAGCACAGCTTCTCTGAGAATAACCGAATTATGTTGTCATTGTTATCTGATATATTTCAAAGACTGTCTATGTGGAAGCTAAGCAGACGCGTCCTCGCCGCTCTGTTCTTCCCTAGAGCACTTCTTTTCAACCTCTCCTCTCTTTTTGTGTCTAGCATCGTTCTATTGTTCTTTACACTATGACCCCAAAAAAGCAAAACGGAACCGAGGGCGCGTTCGCAGTTGCTTGTGTCACGGGCCGCTTCAGCGTGGCGCTGATAACTGCACAACCCCCACTAGCCTCACCTACCTGAACTAGCCTGACCTTTAGCTCCTTGTCATATAATTACAAAGCCCATATCTGCAGGTGGACGCTAATAACTCTCGCTATTCACTTCTCGTGTTCTGATTCATCTCTCTAATGCGGAGACTCTTGTGCGGAGCCTGAGGAGACGGGCCGCTGATGTTACCTCGTTAATTACCATCCTCATCTTATCGTGCCTTAGCCTTCAACTGCAATTGTGCTCGGGGTATTACAGCCCCAGCCACACAATCAGCCTTTCATTAGAGCGGAGGGGTGGACGACACAATGAGTTCTTTACCGACAGAAGAGAAAGCTGTGGATCTGTCGCTTCGTCGAAGAAATGAGGAAAGGGGGATGGGGAAATAAACAGGGTCCAAACGCTTTTTTGTCTTGTTTTGGGTGTGAAATGTTTGAAAAAGAGATGATTTGATTTGCTATTGACTGCTGACAATACCCATAATGCTTTGTGTCTCAGGTGACCCTTATCCTCTACAGCTGATCCCGACTACTATGGCAGCTGCTGCCGCGGCGACGCCTGGCCTCGGCCCTCTTCAGCTGCAGGTAATGTCCGGCTTGTGTTTTCACGTGTGGGCACATTTATTTGTTTTGAGGGTGTCTTTGCACTGTCCATTTTTTACAATGTCTTTTTCCCGCTCGTTTTTCTCAGTTTTTTTTCTAGTGGTCCCAAAAGAGAAAAACAATGCCCACTGTTTTCCTCAACTCTTTTCCTCATGCCAACTGCAAGTTGCCATAGAAATGGGCCCTTTGTGAGGACTGGGGCCTAAAAGAGAATGTGGCACTGCTGGCTCCATATTGTTCACTGTGGAGAGGATGCCATAGAAACAGTTTTTAAGGGGGACAGAGCACAGAGGGACACTGAACTCAGAGCAAACACAAAAAGATATTATGGGCTCGCTGACTAGAGCCAAACCCTATTTAGCCTCACTGTGCTGGTTTAGAATCTACTCAGCAGTAAACGTGTGACTTTCCATTCCTTCTTTTACCTCTTTCTCTATCCCTTTATCATTTCTGCCTGATTTTTTAGTTAGCCATAAATCTGTTTGCTGAGGAAAAAAAAATGTACAACTGCTAGCATGTCCATTTATTGTGAGTGCTAACTGTAAGAATGGGCTTGAGCTGTTAACCCAGTACTAGCCTTTCCTCACTGTTACCAGTTTTAACTATTAACAAGCCAGACCAAACTTATGTAAGAGATATAAATGGCTTTGAATTATATTGACTTTTGATTATATAGAAAAAGTGAAATTATTTTTGCACAGAAAAAGTGGAATTGAAAACAAGTAATGAATCACAATTTGTTTTGTTTTTACAGCCCTATGCATTCAAACTGCTGTGTCTTTGTATGACTAGATTACACACAGAATCTTGTCCTGTCTGATTTTATCTGCTTGGGATCTCCCTTCCATATGTTCCCTCATGTTAAGATTCCAAAATCCCTGATTGAACAGCTTTGTGAGGCGCAATTGGATTTCCCCAACAAAACAGGGAAAAAAGGAAAAATAACAACGAAATCCGATGTCACTGTTCCATTTATCTTCAAATCTCCCTTGCAACACACAAGCACAGATTAGGGCTTTGTCACAAAGATAATGATTTGCTCAAGCTAACCTAAATACTGACGTCTCCGTGAACTGGATTTCCTGAGAATCCCTCCACACGTCTCATTTTCAAACCTCCCAACAGGATAAAAAGCACAGAATTTTGCCACTAGGTCAGTCTAACACACCCGTAACAATACTGCTTAGAATACATGTGCACACACAACAGACACTCTTGAACACCACAAAGTACACTCAATCTAGTAAACTAAACTACACTTTTTAATATTTATCAGCGCACACACTTCTATATATTTGCAGCTGGCAGTCAGAACAGATGTGTGATTCCTAAAAGAGTGTGTGTGTGTGTGTGTGAGAGACTGTCTTAAAGGTGTTTGCTGTTACTCACTACAGCCACTGCTGCAGTCCATTACTAAGGCCACAGTTTGTAGCCGCCTAGTAGTCCATTAGTCAAATTAACCTACATAACTCTGTTCCTGTAGCTCAACTGGTACAGAGGAAAGATGTTGGTTTGATTCCTAGGGAACACACATGCATTAAACACATCTGCCATACTGCAATACAGCCATGTTGCATACAATGCAACTTGAATGCATTGCTGCTTTGGATAAAAGCTTCTGTCAGTCGCATTAATGTAAATGTAGCACTTCGAAACCACACGCGCGTATACAGTCGTAAACACACATCCTGTAAAACCTTGCACAATGTGAAAAGCAGAGACTGTGGTTGAATTGTGAGAATAGATAAGTGGAGATGAGAGACGAGAGAGAGGTTTTAGAATCGAGGAAGGAAGAGATGGAAAGGTACGAGCTGTGAGCAGAAATACTGAAGAGGTATAAAGTGGATCAATTGAAGAGGTCAGTCATCATATGTAGAGGCAGATGTTGGACCATATTGCAGCAGATTACTACAGCACACGAGAGAGAGAGTGAAAAGGAGGCTGAGAAACTGTGTAACTTTAATTGAAACTGTGAAACTTTAATACATTTTATCACCAGTAGGAGATGGTACATAGATTTCCATTTGTAGTTCAAAACCTCTGGAATTTATGTTGTTGAAAGGGTATCATTTTAGATACTGGTCTGGTGTCAGTGACAGACACACTGTTAATAGATACCCAAGCTAGATTTGAACCTGTACAGCTTGTCCTGTCCACACCAGATCATTATAAGCTTACATAATACTCACTATGTATCACTTAATGGAAATGTTATTCTGACCCACAGGTTCCCAGACCTCAAACCTGGAGTATTTAAACATCTCATCATTAACAGAATGTCATAAAACAGATTAATTATCTCACCTTGAACAGCTTTAATTTTCACTTAATACATGTAGTTGTTTTTTGTACACATTAGCTTTAGCGTTAATTGACACTTAGCCAAGAAGGTTTCTGTCAGACACAACTCTTGTCGAAGTTCACTCCCGCCTGGCGTGTCAATCAAAACACTGCAGAGGTAGACGGTCTCCATTTAGTTTAGCACACGAAATGATGACAGTGACGGTAAGAACAATTGACAACAACTGAGAAAAATGCACAAGGCACGCAAGTCAAAATACTAAGCGCGATAGCCAGTGGTGACCGAAACAACAATAGATTAAAGGATCAATCTGAACTCCTTCCATTTTGACAACAAAGCAAAATGGGAAGGAAGCCTATAATCTGCATAAAGCAGGGATTTTGAAGTGTGAGAGTGTTTAAAGACCCACGGATCCATTCTGACAGATAGCGCCTGCAACAGCCCATCTTCCTTCGCTCAGGGAAGGGACAGGCTTAGCAATGATGGAAGAGGGGGAGACTTTGTTAGAACATGTGTCACCAACACTAATGCTCTCCAATCAGCCTTGCGAGTTACAGCACAAATGCCAATCTATCTCCCCCTGCATATTCACATGACCTGACACATCTGTATTTGACCTGCATGACACCATAGCATCACATGATCCTGGTCCTTGCATCGCCATGTGTTACGTTCTACTGAATAGTTTTGAAAGTGAAAGTGACAGCGCTATCTGATCTGCTGGCATTGTTATTAGGATTTTAATAACTTATTTTTGTACTGAATCATAACAGTTTCAAGCGACATAAGGGCGGGTAGACAAAAACAGGATGTTGTTTATTGCAAGTGATCTGTGGAAAGTGGCACAGTTTGCTCAACTAAATTTACTCATAAATGTGTGATTTTTGTGAAGGATTTTTTTACCTAAATTGTGCGCCCTAATTATAAAATATATAAATAATTGTTTTTGGAAGTGCCGTTTAAAATCTTTGACTCTCAGTGAAATTGGGCCTCACATTTCTGACTGACAGAGTGTGTGTGTATGTTTTCCTAATGTACCTTTGTCTCATTTAAACACACACTTCCAGTGAGTGAGATTTAGAGCTGGCCTTAGTCTCTTCTGTAAGGATTAGGCAGAAGAGAGAGAGAGAGAGAGAGAGAGAGAGAGAGAGGAGCTGCTTTAGGAGTTCAAAAGGACGCAGCCTGACTGAAGGAGTTGAGAGTCTCATCAAATCCCTTACAGATAGCCCCTCCCCCATTCCACACATCTGCGTGTTTGCACTGACATTTAAATCTCTGTGCAACTTCCCCACAAGATCAGCCACCTTTCGTCTCCCGTTTTGTGTGTGCATATGTGAGCCCCTGGGCAATCAAGGGGCATTGTGCTGTCACTTCCTGTTTGCTCATGTGGTGGATGGGATGCCGCTTTGAGTGTGTTCAGTGGCTGTGTGTGTGTGCATGCGTGCGTGTGTAAGTGCGTCTGTGTGTGTATCACTCTCAGACCTGGTCAGTCAGGCGGTTTTGATTGACAGAAGCTGACCTTGTAATAGAAAACAATTCAGAGAGAAAATAAAGCAGTCTGATGCGATGGACCAGACACAGACCATATCGCCATCTCACTAACACACACACGCGCACACACACACAGGGCACACTCCAACAGGGCCATATGTCACGCTCAAGCACACACACAACCAGGGGCCACAGTGGGAGTAATTGAACAGAAATGACCAACAAGAGCTTTATTTCATCATCTGGCCCCCTGTGCTGACTACAGCTTACACACTGAGGTCATATCCTGAGCAGAGCATGACAAAGTGTGTGTGTGTGTGTTAGTTTGCTGAGGTGGCATATGTCTTTTGCAGAACCTAAGCAAGGAATCTGATGGTCCTTGTGACCCAGTCAATGTTTTTTTAAGTGTGTGTGAAATAACTACAAATTATACAGTTTAGTAAATGGTAGAATGCCTTTTCTTTATACAATAAATTATAGCACTATTAGTTATATATTTTGATAAAATATTATTAAACATTGATTTTTTTAAACATTTTGAAAGTTGTCTAGTTTAACAACTTGTTTTACGTCTTGTACATTATTTACTTGTTTATATTATCCATGGCCATCCTATTGGTTGTCTGCTATAACAAAAAAGTTTCTCTGTAAATTTTTTAAAACACAGCTTATGCAGAATACAGTTAATAGCTTTAATATTTACTTTATGAATTAAAAAATCTGCGCTGATTAACTTTATTAGCTCTGAGCTGCAAATGTAGGCAGATAAAAGCAAGTGTGTGTGGATGGCGATGATCAGTCTGTCAGCGTGATGGTGTTAATCTGTGCGTGTTTTCATCTGACAGAAATATTTAATTCTAGCAGATACGGCAGACAGAAGATTGTGGAGAATGTGCTGTCGAGGTTGAGAGAGAGAGGAACTGCCGTAGATATTTGCATAAATCAGTCTTTGTTTCCTGCCGGTGGCTGGCAGCCAGCGATGAACAGAAGGACGGAAGTTGTACTCACAAACAGCCACTCGCTTCCAAATCTTAAAGAGAAAAATACAATTTAAAAAACAGCCCGTCTCTGCTGCTACTGTAAACACAGATTTGGTTCCTCATTTTTTCCCACAAATACAATAAAAAGGCCTCTTCTCTCTTTCTCTTCGTTCCTTGTTTTCTTCAAAGTCCACCAAATTGTACATGAAAGCTACACAAACACGCTCATTACAGGAATTGCACAAACAGCTCTGGGAATCTGTTTTACACAATGTCCAGCCGCTTTTGTGATCTGTTTGTTACCGTAGAAACATGCTTCTGTCCACAAATATTGTGTCAAATCCCTGAGCTGATGTTTAAATGTAATTATTACTAGAAGTTGTGCCGATATCGATGTGTGAAAAGCAGGATAGCCACTGAGCCACTATATATATATATATATATATATATACTGTATATACTGTATATGCACACCATACTAAACATTTGCTCTAATTCTAAAGCTGTTGTTAGTCAGCTAATATAGCTTGAATACTGGGTGATAAATCACTACTAATCAATCAAAGCTCAGAGTCTAAACTGGTATTTGTTTTGTTAACTGTTTGCTGCACCCTTCATTGAATAACACTGGCAGATCAGTTTTAAATGTGTTTTTCCCCAGCCTTTCTGCCCTGGTGCGCGTTCTTAAACAGAAGTAAAAATTTGTCAAGGGGTTCACAGTTTGTTTCCAATCCCACATGGCCAAGAGATTTGCTACTTCTCTCTTTACATAAACAAAATTGTTAGTTTTTCACCTTGAGAGTCACTTTCTTCCTCCGTTTTAGTGAATATGACCCCTATGGTGAGTGTATTTATTCCCAGGATGCACCTTGGCGGGGACATGTCTCACTCAGGCGTCTGCTAGCTGTTAGCGTAGCCCCTGGAGGATGGATGGTAGAACTTAAAGTGACAGCCCTGTCCCCTTACACATAAACAACCAGCAGTCCTCTCTGCTAATGGCCAAACCAGCTTTTTAGCCTGCATCTTGAATGTTTTGTTTATTTTTTGTTGCTGCGTTCTGTGTATTCATTTATTAATAGACCTTTCTCTCTTATTTATCCACTCTTCTATCACTTCTTTCTCTTGCTTTCTCTTTCTCTGAGCAGCAGTTGTATGCTGCTCAGTTGGCTGCCATGCAGGTGTCTCCAGGGTCCAAACACAGCACAATGCCCCAAGCCAATCTGGCAACTGGCACACTCTCGCCCACCAGCGGCCAGAGCGAGAAAAACAGAAGCACCCCACCACCAAAGCCCAAGGTATGTGTGTACAGCAGATACTCAGTGTGCATTTACAAAGCTAATAGATTTTGTATGTACTAGTGTTGATGTTTTTTTGGTTCTCCATGCATTGGTGCATCGTTGCGTTTCAAGTGCTACGTTCATTTATCACAGAAGCAGTAGGTGTCCGGTGCATTGTGTTTGCAGCAAGGCCCTGGTTTTCAAAACCTGAAGTCTAGCCGTTGCTGCTTTGTGCTCTAGTGTACAAGCCTCTGAGTCTTGTTCCCTTCGGCCGGTGTGGCAGCAGGAGTCTGAGCTATCTGAGCGGAATAAAGCCTTATGAATATCGGGCAAGGCAGAAATAAAAGCAAGCTGCCTGGCCTCTTTCCCCTCCTACTGTGCTGGTCATTCTAGAAGCCTGGACACCCCTCTAAGCCCATTCTGTTCCGCTCAGCAGTACAATAGCTGGACCGTGGGGCGGCCAGATCTGGATAAACATGTGTGAAGGCCTGTTGCCCGTTCCCTCTCCGGCCATGAGCCACAGATGAGGGTCAATCCTTGTCTGGATGGGGAAAAGACTTCAAGCTAAACCACACGCCTGTTTTACAGAAAAAACGCTGCTGATATATCTTCGTTTTTCTGACGCTTCATCTCCTAGATGCAAACCAAAAGCTAATGGTAACCACAGATTGGTT